>JAGDQP010001374.1:40927-90844 GCA_022664845.1 Lepisma saccharinum | reverse complement strand
TGCAGAGATTCTTTTGACACACCGTATATTTGATTTTCAACATTTTGTAGCTAATAGCAATTTATCATTCAACAATCAAAAATCATATCTTTTGAAAAGTTGTAGAAATCGCAAATCGGACATTTACCAAAATGTTGAAAATCAAATATACGGTGTGTCAAAAGAATCTCTGCAAATCGAATATTACTGACATGAAAAAAAATAGTTAAAAACAGAATATTCTTTATATACATTGTAAAATAATAGTTGGAAATTGAATATAACTTACATCAAAATATAGTTCGAAATTATATCATTCCTGTTTAAAAATTGTTTGAAATAAAAAGTTGGTACTAGACAGTAATTCAAAATAAAAGAAATGTACATATATTTCAAATAGTCGTTGAAATAGGAAATATTTTATTTAGAAACATCGTTGGGACTTTAACATCATTCACATAGAGATTGTTGGGGGATTTAATCTGATGCACTTCATACAAAAATCGTTGGTGATCGAAAATAGCTTGCATCAAAAGAATCTTTAAAGATGTAATATTTTTATATAAAAAATATTTGGAAATCGAATATCGTTAATACTAAAAAAAATGGTTGCAAATCGATAGAGATATCAAAATATAGTTGAAAATCAAATAATTTGTTCGAAGAAGTCCGCGAAATAGAAAATAGTATTAAAAATCTATCCCAAAAAATCTTTTATTTTGATATATCGTTGAAGTATAATCTCTTTAAAAATTAAATGTCGTTTCTATTTTTAAAAAAACTCGAAATCGAATATTGTCCTTAATAATATCATTGAAAATTCAATATCACCTGTATAAAACCTATTTGAAAATCAATACCGTTCATACGAAAAAGATATCTGGAAGTCGAATATCATTCACATCGAATATTGTTGGAAATCGAATCTTTCATATCTAAAATCGAAAATAGTTTATGAAAAAAATGTTCAGATTAAAAATTTGTATATTTCGAAACATTATTGAAAATCAACTACCGTTCATCGAATAATCTTAATTCGCGTAAAGAACAGGTGGAAAGGGAATATCGTTGGAAACGCAAGTAAATGGAATCAAAATATTGCTCAATAAAGATTTTTAATTATTCTTGATATCGATGTTTCGATATTGCAATATATAAAACGAAATATTTTTGCTGAGAATTCATGTAAGAAAGATTAAATTCTCGCCATAACTTTGCTTCCAGTTTTTCAGATCAAATTTTCGTAATTTTAAGAAATTTGCATTTTCCGGGATTATCCCAATTCATTTCATATTTTGTCGTCTTTTTGTGACTAAAATTGTATTTAATTTCAATGTACGTGAATGTATATACATATCTACATACACAAGAACCCTGATGCTTCTGTCCGTCATTTCAGAGTTTTTTTTTAAAGTACTTCCTGTTGAGCTAGAAACGTGAAACTTGGCATAAAGATTTCTGTGCACGTTGGAATTTCGAGAAAAATCAAAAGTTTTCAATCAACGTGTTAAGTACCCCAATTACATTCCAAAGCAATGTCCTTCCAGTTGAGCTAGAAAGCTGAAATTCGTCAGAAGTATTCAGCGGTAGGGCAGAAATAATTACGAAGATAAATAAATAATTTACATTCTCCTTTTTCTTATTACCGCAAAGCAACTCTTGAAAACCTAAAATAACTACCGGTACATTGCAGATGTATTATAGGGTGCTATGACGACGATAAGTGTCAGTAAATGACAGCCAAGAAAATGCCTTGAGGGACAGGTCAAAACTTTTCGGGTTAATTTTCTGAGCTATATATATTTAGTAATGTTTCATTTCCTTTGAAATTTACCTTGAGTTATAATTTTGCTTGCAATTACATTAATTGTTATACATAATTATGTATAATTACAAATAATACGTATAATTACATATAAGTGATGTTATAACATAATACATAATAATACGTATAGTTACACGTGATGTTATGCTAGGTTAACGCAGGTTTTATATCTTCTCCAATAGTTGATACGCTAACGTTGGAAAGTGCATTAGAGGGTAAATATTAAGGTGTTCCCTTGATTTCATAATTTACTATATGGAGCTGTTCCACTGTAAGCACTTTATAATCATTATACTCTCATTTTTTCTTATTTTTTGGCATCAGATCCAGTATGTTACATTAGTTGATGTTAGGTTAGTTTATATTGCATCATGTATGAAAACGTTAAAAGTACAAGGGCAATAAAGTGTTTATTATGGAGCAGCTCGAAATATATTTTTGTGCAAATTAACTATCGTAATAGCAACTTCATTAAAAGTGACATTTGCATAACCTACAACTTCGTTGTCTTTCATTACTCAACGGAGAGAATAGTTCTTATATCAGTTATTTATAGGATCTAAATTACTTTTCCTCAATTGTATTAATAATACTCCGAACTGAGCTACAGCTTCTTCAATTTATTATGTATTCTGTGAGCCTTTGCAGTCTTTGGTTTCAGGTATCAGTAAGTGTGTAGTATTTAGCAATAATACACCTTATAATATATTACCTCAAAGTAGCTACATTATGAAAACTTGCATGTTTTGGCATATAGATAATTTATCTTAGTTTTAGTGAATGAAATTCGTGCTCAGTGGAAAGTAACGGCTATGAATAGACATAAAATATCAAAACCTGATTTATATTTTGTTTAGTGCTGTTTCTTTAGCTTTTATTAAAATCATTTAGAATATAATTGGCAATTGTGAAAATAAGTACGTTCAAGCAAACAAGAAAGTGAAAGACAAGGATTGTTAGACGAACGTTACAGATTATTGAGGACTGGGAATACAAATAGAGTTACAGAGTCATAGAGAAAATGATACTCAAACATTCGACAAAGAGTACAAAAACGTATGCATGCAAACAGACTAAGTAGATGTTGAAAAAACAGAAATTAGGAGCAGACGAATTGACATGAGAGAGAGAAACACCGAAAAGTACAGAAAATAAAAGTGAAAAACTAGAGCGGAATAAAAGGAGGAAAGAAAAGACAGTAAAACTGACTGCAAATGAAGAAGGGGAGAGAAGTAGCGGAAATTTGTGAAAAATATTAAAGACGAGGCTATCCTAGATTGGACTGAATTCTTAGAAGTAAAATATAAACTGATGTATTATTAAGAACAAGGTAATTTTGAGAGAATTGAACACGAGTTAGAGCAGATGGAGTAAACGAAGATAAAGCATAAGAAGAATATTGCTATAGTTCCCAAAAGATAATTCAAGGAGGAACATTAAAAGATAGGTGAATATTTGGTGAGACGAATTTGATGTGTTTGTACACTGAATGAAATCACTGATAATGTTTAACTTTCATTTCTTTATTTAAGTGCTTGTTATTGTGCTTATATGTGTATGTAATTGTGTTCAGTGACGAATCGTAGTAAGCATATGGATTATGAAAGTAGGCAGTCAGTGGTGGATCATAACCGAAAAGCTCAGTGGTTTTCAATGTATGTTAGTCATATATGCTACTAGAGTAAAAAGGAAATGTAAGTTCCATATCAAGAGAGCCGGTAAGTAAATAGAATGGCAATAAAGACTTTGATGTAGAAAGCACATGACATTTCTATATCAGATTGTAATCTGTGCATTCTTGTTTATGGCTATTATTGTACTAGCTACGATTAAAAATAATGAAAAGAAATACGAGCTCTAAATAAATGGATTCTCTTTAGGAATTCGACATCTGGGTTAATATTGGACAGTTGTCTCATTTAGTGAATTGGGTTGTATTATTTCCTGTTCTTGATATAACGTAATGTGGCTAATTTTAAGTTCTGTAATACAACCTAAGCTAACGTAATCTAATTTAGCTTAGACCAATTGTGTATGCAGGTTAAAAGAAACGCCGATATATATGAGAAGAAAATTTGTATAAAAAAAACTATAATTTTATTAAATAAATGAAATTAGACATTCATTTGAGATCCACAACTAATTTCTTTCGGTTTAAGTAAGAGAAAAATGCGTTCTTCGTCAAAACTTTGCTTGCACTTTCTTCCACACAAGTAAGTCGCGAAAGGTTAGTTAGTTAAATTTATCAGAAATGCATTTTAGTTAATACGTTTCAACGATGAAATTTTATTCTGGGTATGTAATGACTACTGATGAGTCATCATGCTCAAATGTAATTAGCCTTGTAAATTCTTAGTTTGTTCCCATTGATAATATAAACAGTAAGCTTGAATTCTTCGGAAGAAACAACTGGTATTTACACAAGGAGATATCTTCTGATGTGTGTGTGTGTGTTTTTAAAACTACCTTTTACAACTTTCTGGAAACGTATTGCCTATCTACAACTTAAGCACAACACAAACAAACAGTGGCCTTTTCTCCTCTTGTCGCTTGTCTTCTTAAGCAGCGAACGGAAGACGCTGCTTCTGCCCTCTCTCTCTCTCTCATTCATTTGTTTTCATTGTTCCTCTTCCCTCCATTTTAACCCAACTAACATCTCTGTTGTGGAATCTGAAGATGGCGAATTTGGCAGGCGCCACACTTTACTTGACTAGATACACCTGGCGTCGAGACTATAAAAATGGCTGCAAGCCAGAATGTGCAGTGGTACCAACTTTCTTGGAGATGGAGACTATCTAGATTCTAAAAAGTACACATTCACTCAAAGAAAGAAAATTACGAACCTCACTATCTTCCCTACCAGAATACCAGCTCTAAGCTAAATGTAATCAATATTTTACAAACATATTTTAACAAAATAATAATAATAATAATTGATCTCAATGCCTGGCAGTTATGCAACCCAACGTACGCCTTTTATTGTGTAATTGTTTCAGGTAATTAACTGCTTTTCTCCGTTCCTCCGTTGTACCAAAATCAGCATACAGTTTTCTCACAGTTTTTTTTCCTACATATGCATGAATTCTCATAGATTGTATGAAAGCAAAACCGGATGAAACAGGATGCAAAAAGATGATGCAGGGGAAAATTTAAATACATGCAAACAAAAACTTAGAGTGATGGATGTCAATAAGACAAGAGGAAAGAAAAAAAATACTTAGAGAGAAATGTGAGAGGGAAGAAGAGAGAGGGAAGGGGAAAAAGAGAGAGAGAGAACAAGTAGAGATTTAAGGAAGGAAAAGCAATGCAAAGGAAATAAGGGGGCCAAAATAAAAATTCACGTGTTCTCGGAAATCAAACAGTGAGGTAACAGGAACTCTCATGTATTTTGTGCGAACAATTCAGATGTGGAGACTAAAATTTTCGAAACTCATTAGTTCACTTTTAGAATTCATTCCTAAAGTGACCATAAAATAAAAAAATGAATTCCTACATGACAGTTCTGAGATACATTTAGCATAAGAACCAGCGTAGGCAGGTATTTTTCGTGAGCACACAGCTCCAGGCTAAAAATCCGAGAGAATTGGGGGTCATTGAACGTAATAGTTCGGAGTTTATATTAACAAAATTAGTAGGACCAGTACAGTAGTAGGACAAACAAGTTTCGAATTCCCACCTTCATCATCCCGACAATACTGTTGATCACTTTCTCTCTGAAATCACAGTCTCTGGTACACGTAAAAGCCACCGAAATATATTTTTCAACTGAAAAATTTAACTTTGACATTTTTCATTGTCATGAATTTCGAGAACACTCCTTGACCCATTTTTAATGTCTTTGGCACAACGAGAGACATAAGTATTAACTCTAGTACGTTCAGGGCCTGAACCTGAGATGCCTAAAGGCGATAAATAAATTCAAATTATAGTAACTTCAATATCTGTTCAGTAATTATTCCCAGCTGATTGTTTGTAACGAAGTTCAGTAACTTGATTCATGCGAGAATTTTGTCTTCACTACTGCAGATGTTAATGCTAATTTTGTAACGGCAACTAACTGAAAATTGTAACGCCAGCAATATCACATTAACAAGCAAGCTATTGATATTTTAAGCCAGATATCCTGAGAAACGTCCCTCGGCTCGAGCTTCTCGGTTTGTCTCGCCTGCTGCTGCTTGAGTTTGCTCGTGCAGGATGAATGAAAGGAGTAAAGCATTTTGGAACTAGTAGGAGCGTTTAAATACTTTTGAATGTTAAATAACATTTATTACATTGTTATTTATTATTTTTTTACATTATAGTCTGTATTTTACATGAAGGAACAAATGGTTGATTTTTGGTGATGAAAGTCCAAATTAAATAAAAGCTCATCAGCAGTAAATACAAAATAAATTAAATTTATCACAAAATTTGGATAGACATTGTCTACGCTGTCTATCCCCAAAACGCGCCACTGACGAAACATCTGAACAAAGAAGACATTATTTTTAGAATATGTTGTAAATATTCCCACTATATATTTATAACCCTAAAGGACACCGACTGTATAAAACCTGTCGTTCCGCGCACACATCACAAGCAATTCGAAAGATCTTACAGCCATATTTTCCGAGGAAAATGGAATATAACTGGAGTATTCCAAAAATATCTTGCCTCAAACGGGAATATTCATGGAATCTGCTAATATTTGCCCTCGGAGATATCAGGAAGTTTATTAATTTAAGAATTATACTACACCTTTCAATAACTTCTATTATTCAATTTTTACGACATTAAAATACAAGATTGAAGAGCACGGTCTCTTTATGTTCATCGAAGCTTGATTAGCTGGGAATATTCCACGTAAGATTCTATATTATGCCAAACTATCATCATCATATAAGACCGTTTTCTATCCACTGCTGGATGAATTCCTCCTCCTTTTCTTTCCACATATCACAGTCTGATGCTATCCTCATCCATGTAGCTCCTGAAAAAGGTTTGATTTCATCTACCCATCTTACATTTGGACGTCGTCTCGTTCGTTTATTTGCTCTAGGAATCCAGTGTAGTACATTTGTCGTCCACCTTCCATCTGTTCGTCTAGCTATGTGACCGGCCCATCTCCACTTCAGATTCTTCGCAGTCTTGATTATATCTTCTACCTTTGTTTGAGCGCGAATCCATTCATTTCTCTTCCGGTCCCTCCTGGTTATTTCTAGCATGCATCTTCATTGCTCTTTGTGTGACTCTCAATCTTTGGGTCGTTTGCGCATTCAATGTCCAAGTTTCACAGCCGTACATCATCACAGGTAAGACACATTGATGATAAACATTAAGCTTGAGACACATTGGTAGTTTGCTATTGAAAATAAAGTGTAGTCTTCCACGCCATTTTACATCTTCTATTAATTTCATTAGTCAACTTGGAATTCGATGTCTTGAACTGGCGTAGGTAAACATACTCATCAACTGTGCCTATTACTCCGTGAATCTTTATTTCCTTTTTGGCAGCATGTTGACTGTACACTACTTTTGTTTTGCCTAAATTCATTTTAAGGCCTATTTTCGAATTCTCATTACACAGCTCTTCTATTCCGGTTTGTAGTTCTTCTGCACTTGAAGCAAACAGGACTATATCATCAGCGAATCGTAGGTGATGAAGATATTCGCCATTGACCTTTATTCCACTTCATCCCAATTCAAATTTTGGAACACATTCTCCAGGACAGCTAAAAACGGCTTTGGAGAAATTGAATCTCCTTGCCTTACCCCTTTTCCAACTTTATTTTTTTCACTAACTTGATGTATTCTAATGACAGATGTGGCAGTGGAGTAAATGTTTCACAGTAGCTTGATGTATGCACTTTCGATGCCTTGATGTTCAAGTTATTTAAGTACTGCTGACAAGGAGACCGAATCGAAAGCATTTTCAAAATCAGTGAATACTAGACATAGTGGAAGTTCATATTCATTAGTCCTTTCCATAACGTCATTCAATGTTTGTATGTGGTCCACTGTGCTAAATCCACGACAAAATCCGGCTTGTTCCCTTCCCTGGTTAAAATCTAAGTCTCGTTCAATACAATTCAAAATAACTTTAGTGAACATTGAGAGAATAATTTGCCAAACTATATCCCTTGGCAACAAGGATTTTTTTAAACTATATTCCTGGAATATGATGTGCTGTGAGAAGGTAAAACACAGAATCTCAGAGTTTACATAGTCGAAGAGAAAAGTGTTGTTCGAAAATTATCTACCATATATACAAAGTGAGGATAGAAAAACCTAATAAAGAAGTCAATAAATAAAGCCAATAAATAAAGAAAATTTAACGAAATAACTAATTTTACCAACATTTTGCATTTTCATTTTTTAAAATGAAGACAAAATAATTATTTGTGAAACTAAATATCTTTTTCTACATTTTGGCATACGGAGAAATTATAGGCACACCATTCTGTCGGGAATAATTCCTGGTAATATGGTGGCTGTGTAAAATCAAATTTATCACGAAATTGGTAATGCCACGAACTTGCCAACATTTACCTTATATACATAAATTTATTTGATTTCTGACATATGGATCCAAATTGGTTAACTCGCATTCATATAGTTTGGAAAACACCAAGTTAGAAAGACACAACTAATTACATATCAAACTCGATTATCTAGTTTAAAAAGAAAACGTGCTCAGTCCATCTGCCGTACTTGAGATAACTTATGAATATGCTTGAATTTGCATCACAGAAATAATGAATCTTAATACGTAGATAGATAGATGGTGTATAGTTAACGATAGTAGAATTTCTTGAATAAATGTGTTTAAATTATTAAATTTCGTGAGTGAAAATGTTAAAAAATCGTGAGTACAAAGTAAGATTTATTAGTACAAGGGTAAATATCTTGAGTAGCTACAAATGATATATAATTGCTTCCAAACATTTTAAAACTTTATACATAAACCTTGCATGAATACCGCCTAACGCACACAACGAATGCCCTTTTGACTCTGTAGTTCATATTTTCCCACTAGATGGCAAATCATGTTCACAAATTTTCTGCCATGTGTGAAGGATTCAGCGTACTACATTCTAACATTCTCCATGCTACGCGAGTCCGATGGTAGATTTTTTTGAGACGAATTATATATATTTTCGATTGTTTAGGCATTAATTTCGTGAATCAGTGAATAAAAATTGTATAATTTTTTTAGTAGAGCTCAGAATTCGTGGATGGACGCAAAATGTTCAAATTTGCAAGTATTTCGTGAGTTGAAAAGCACATTTTCACAAAATGTTAACAACAATCTATCTTACCTCATGTGATTTCTTGAGTGTTTAATTATTTTTTTTCGAATTCCCGTGTTACGAAATTCTACTACCCTTATTAGGCAAATCCGAAGATTAAAATTAATTGTCAGAATTGGTGGTTTAAATTAGGATAAAGACCAGATACAACAATAGAAAATCAAATTTAAATAAAAAAGATCATTTATGCGACACTAAATGTATTTGCTAGCATATGAACACTTTCCATTAATAAATAAATGCTTCTTAAGTATTGGGCTAACTAGCACGTATAATTTGTATTTTCCTAAATACATACCTTTGAACTTTCGAAAATAATATTGCTTGCTTTGTGCGTAATGTAAATATGATGTTCGACGATGTTTATCAGAGAACTACTTAAAAAGACACGCTCCGTAGATTAATTTTACAGGCAAGCAATTGTGCGCAATGTATAATGGATAAATTTCGTATTACATTATCGTTTCCTAATCTTTCTCGTACAAAGTAATGGCAAAGTCAATCTTCACTCTGGTACAAAATTCACGATGTCGTTTGAGTACATACTCTTTACGATAATTATAATTCGTTTTCAATAATCTCGGGAGAATACTTACCAATTAAATGTACGTGTCTGTGTCCAATTTACAAAACTGTTTAGAAAAGTGCTGGACAAGTATTTGTTTCTTTTGTACTCCCGGGTTTTAGTGACTAATACTATAGTTATTTGACCGTAAAATGACTTTCCACATGAACATGACTTATATCTTCGTCAAACTTGCTTATAAAATCCGAAGTATAGCCATAGGATATAGTTAAGAAAACGCCCATGAGATACTTTTTTTATAGGAAGCGCCCTCGTACAGTATTACAGTGTTGATTACATGGTGGATGTAATCAGCTATACATTTTAATATTTCTTGCACAAAAGAAAACTGCAAACATAATGCGCATGTGTGTATAACAGTTGAGTTTTTAAATTTATTTTAAGTCCTTTGGCCAACTTTGGTTCAGACAGAACTATACAGTTGAGTATATCTTCTTAACTATAGCAAAAAAGCATTAATATATATCTTTAAAAAAATCATTTTATAACTGGCCAGTCTAGTAACTTCTGACTTCAGTTCGTCACGATTCGACTCTTTACACCTAGTTAAAATCCACAAACATCCATACCCCTGCCGGGATTCGAACCCAGGATCTTCGAGTTGTTGGCCTAACGCCTTAGACCGCACAGCTACCCGGTCGGCTATTTATCTTAAATAGATCACTACCAGATAAATCTTGCAAAATCTATATCTATCACAGTAAAGGAGAACAGTCCAATTAATTGCAATTAGCTACTTCTGTTAAGTTGCGTTCAATGTAATTTCGATGTAGTTATATACACTGCTTTTTCGGCTGCGTACAATGCAGAATGTGATGTAAAATGAAAGATGTGATGTGAGTACACGGACACACATGTCGTTGCACTCATGGCCTTCCCCTTGATTTTACATCACATTCTGCATTGTACACATCCGAAATAATGCAACTGATAATACTGGAAGTACATTCAACGCCATATAACAAGAGTAGTTAATATAATGAATTACTCAATTAGCTATGTAAGTAGGTAAGCTACGGAGCGATATGGGTCCGATTACATTCCCAATATGTCCCATACTGGAACTTAACTTTCCGACAAGCTTGATATGTATAAAAGATTGATATCCCCTAAGGCTTCTTTACAGTATTTCATTATAGTAATATTTGATTTACATTTTATTAGCGATCATAATTCATCACATTAATATACGGACGCCTTGAACATACAAACGTAAGCGATTTATTTTTTTAAAAAAGATCTTAAGTTATTGTTCCACTTGCTTGGAGCACTAATCGACCTTCGCATGTTTAACAATCATCTAATGCACGTCCACAGCACACATGATGCCGTAATACCAACTTACTGAAATAAGGATTAATCTCCGATCGGTAAATCCTTCTTTAAAAAAAAAACTGTTGGTGGAACGATGGGTTGATTTTATCCGTGGACAAAATTCATCCAGAGATTTGGAAACCTCGGATTATTTATAGAATTGTGCAACCGGCTGTGAGGGAAACAAGAGAAACCCTTACTTAACATTGTCTCAGCAGGATTCGATAGCCCATTCAATTATAGACTATTGTACTTTAGTGCATTTGCACTTTTCTTGTGTGCACTTGTCAATTTCTATCAAGGATCTACTGCTGCATTCTCTCACCCACCTTCTCTCCCTCTTTTCATTAAAAAAGAAGGCAAATAAAGATGGAGAGAGAAGTAACTAATGCCTGTTGGTTTTTACAAAGCTTTTGCCGACTTCGCGTTCACTACAGGACCATCAATCCGAACGACCTCTAAAATAAACAGTCTAATTTGAATCATTAAAACTGTTGCCTGTGATAAGATGTGGGAGTTCTTGGCTAGCTTGGATGCAACGGAAGGTTTGTGTGAGGAGGGAGACATCTTCACCGCCTCTCCCCTTACTTTTCTCAACAGGAGTTCAGGGGGAGGGGTTGGTGGTTTAAGATGTAGAAGGATGCTTCCTTTGGCCCCACTCTTCCCCCTCTTCTTTTCTTGTAACCCTGTCGTCTTACATGACTGTATCCAGCTGTTGAATGTTTACATGCTTGTCGTAAATTCCGAAACGAGAATAGGGACATCAAAAAGAAGAGAAAGAGAAAAAGAAAGAAAAATATAGCACAAGAAAGAATTGAAGAGAAACGTACAACGAAATATTATTTTTTTTAAAAGGGATTGTAATCATGACGTTTTAAATTTTTCCTTCCGTTTTCAGTTAAAGGAGACAATCTAATCACTGAAGATTGTCAAACTATGAACAGGAGGGCCCGAGTTTGGATCCCTTCAACGCATGCTAATAAAACAATAAAAACTTTTTAGACATTCTTTTCTTAAATAATTCGTACTAGAAAGTAAAACATAAATGCATGACTAAAAAGAAAAGCACGGGGCGCGCCAATTCAAGTGTATATAAAGTGACTGTATATGAGAGAGCGCCTCATGCTTTTGTTTTTAGTCATGCATAAACAAAATTATTATTTACTTTTTAGTTTGAATTATTTAAGGAAAGAATGTCTTTAAAAAGCTTTTATTTTTATTTTTCTCAATCTGTTTTGTGAAGTGTTCGGCAACCAGCAAAACCCCATATCATTGCTGGTTAGTATTCATTATAGGATAAAGAAGTCTGTATTAAGAAAATATATTAAAATGTGCTTTTAAAGCATATAAATATATAGAAATATATAAAAGTAACAATGGAATATTGTATTGTCATCCGAGTTACGTTTCTGTGCAAAAGTTCATCATTCTATGACGTCGGGAAATGAGCTAAATTAACGTTGCAAGATTTTGAGGACACTACGAACCATTATGAATTGAAGAAAAGAATGTAAAAAGGTGCGAAGTTGAACGCAAAGCATTAGGATCTGATTTTGTTCCAAACGCATTTAAGGCTTTAAGGTTTTGTGCCATGAAAATAATGACCAATATTTCATCATGTCTATAAGTTAAAACAACAGCTATGTGCTACAGAAATATAGCCAAGAATGTCTCCTTAACATCAGAGTGGTCCCAGTACTAAAGAAGATAAGTGGAGCAAAGTTCAGGAGCTCCTGAACTATTAGTTGTCCATTTAATATTACCAAAGCTGCAGCCAGGTAGCTGCTTAAAGATAAGAAAAAATAGGATGATATAGGCGAGGGCCATTTGGTTTCAGCAAAGGACCTGACGGAAAGAATGTTGGCATAGTACTTTAGGATACACTTTTTATGTAGTATTTTTATATGTATAATTCATTTGGACTGTGTACACTTCTTCAAAGTTTTTTAAGCTATTGGAATGGAGATTATTCAGTTTGACGTCACACTGAATTCTGGGAGCTCTCACGTGATATCCAACAAATATTGAATGGTATGGCGGGTATTATGATCGTTCAGTTTGTTTTTGTTTGCATTTTAAGGAAATACGCAGTGCATAGAATCGTTTGTGTAAAAGTGAATGTATAATAAAGTGATTACCAATAATCCCAATAAGCATCCCACGTGTTCATTTGTTACCGAGGGATGTTCGTCGAGCGACCATTCACCCCTTCAGTTTCAACGACTTTTGAAATGGCAGTGTCAGGTAGAAAATAAATTTTAATAAAAAGCTTTTGCGTTGTTACTTCTCTATCGTTAATTAAATTGTTCCTTGGGTGTTAGGCAACCAACCAAACAAATTATTGTATTTGTAGTAGTTTGTAAAAGTTCATGGATGAGGGAGGGCGTGGTCTGGTGTTGGCCCATGTCTTCCGATTCAAAGAAGCTGATTACTGAAATGTTTCGAAAATTCATGTTTTCCATTTGTCAGGATATAATAATACTAAAAATTATTCTTGCATAAGTCATAAAAACAGTGTTCACTGGGCACCTCAGTTGGTAAGATAGTGACACGTATATTTTCGCGCTAAATACCATGAGGGAAGTTGTATTCTGAATAGCTCCTATAGACTGAAAGTCAGGAGGGTTGTGACTTATAGGGAGGAACAGAATGTGCCATTACAGGCAGAGGACGAGGAAAGAAGGGAGATGAACATCGAAAAATGAGTGGAACAAGAATGCTGTTTAGGCTGAGAGCTTGGTAGAAAGAGCTCTGTGGAAGTCAAGAGAACTCCACAGCGAGTGGACAGCAAAGGTGTTTATTTTCGTCAAACCTCACTCACTCTCGCCCTCATGTTTAAATTTCGTCCTCACCCTCTCATATCTTCGCTCAGGTTTCACCCTCACACAACCTCACCCTCAAACGGTGAGGGTGAGGTCCGCCCTCATTAGGGCTACACTCGTTAGGTTGAACACCTATGGTGGACAGTGAATGAAGACCACCATGTACGCAAATGATAAGACAGAACGGACAGACTTGTTGATAATGACTCTGGGGAAGAGTTCGAGAAGAAGGTCAACGTAAGAGAAATATTTAGGAGATGGAAATGAAAGAGAAGTAGGAACGGTGGATGTTGTGTTTATGGCAATGAAGCTGTAACAAATATCTTGCTGACTTGAAGTGGAAGCTGCAGAAGAAAAGGAGCGATCAAGGAGGTGAGAGGATTGTTTGCAATAGGGAAAATTAAAAGAGATCTGGGGGAAAAGTTTTATTAAGTTTTTTATATGTGAGTGATCATCTTGTAGAGACATCTATAAGAAAGAAAAAAGCTTCCTAAAATATTCAAAATTGAGGCTGTGTCGAAAACCGAAGATCAACTGGCCCCACAGGGTGATCAACGAGTTAGTGTTGAGGAGCATAGTAGAGGAAAAAAATCTTAACTAAAATGATAGTAAGAAGAAAACTTAAGTCGACAACATCGTAAGAAGTAACTGTCAACAGAGAAAGAGTTGCAGAAGGCTACAGTGAAGAAAGTGATGAAGAAGGTTTAAAGGCAGTCCCAGTAACCTAGTAGTTAGGGGCGCGGACGAATCGGCACTGGGGAGATACACAACTTTTCCAGGGTTTCTCTCAATTTCACGAGACGAATTCCAGTATGGTATTTAGATAAATGCTCCCGGGAGAGCGATTGGACGTCATTCCTAAGAGATATGACGGGCTCAGACCATAGAATCCTGTCTGTGAAACTTAAAGTAATGCTAGAACTATTGGCAGACTTGAGTAAAGCAATGAGTAACTAGTAAATGAAGAAGCACGGGAAGGGTTGGAGATGCACACCGTCCGTTTGAACCTGTCCTAGGACAAAACCATCAAACAACGCTTTGTTGTATTTCTTTATATTAAATCTGTTTCTTGAATTCTTCTGAAATCAAAAGTTTATCTTTTCGTCCTTTCCTTCCTCCTCTAAAATTAAATCAAAACATTTCCAGTTTACGATTCATTGTAATTTGAAGCAATACACATGTAAAACTTTAGCAACAGATGGCTTGTTTCTCTTCTGTAAATGTATAACAATTAAAACCTATTGTAGTCAGAAACTATAGTCATGGGTGCCCTTCTACACAATATAGATCACAAGTACACAAAGCACACACGCATCCTGAGAGAGAGAGAGAGAGAGAGAGAGAGAAGAAACAGTGTTAAAACAAAGGACAGTTTCCTGATTGTCATTATGAGCGGTTTTATCGCTCAATCTTTTCAACCATAAATCTACGAGTATGGTTTCTTGACAGGCCACTCACTACTTAATACGTCTGATCACTTGCAAAAGGCCGTGTAATTGAGGCACTCTTACGGAATATTTTACAACCCGTGCCCACACTGCCATAAAACTTCTGTCTTTTAAGAATTGTACATCCTTGTTAATATCAGGCTCTCTTCCTATTTCACCAAAACATAAATACTCTACTTCAGACGATTGAACAATTGGTTGCAAACTAGGTGAGGTATAGATTTCATATTTTTACATAAGATTGTCTTTAGAAAGTAATAAAGTATGGATGTATAATACCTTTTTGAAGCAGGATAGGTAATTAACGAAGTTATATTTGGTTTTCATAGCTTTAAATAATAATAATAATATGTGGCCAAGACATCAGATCATCATGTATGCTGTTTTGTAGGTTATTGATAGTCATTTTTTTAATATAAGAAGAAAATGTGTTTTCTTTTTCTTTTGTTTTTATGAAAACACATCAATTAACATCGATTTTCTTGTTCACAAACAGAATATATCATATTTCTTTTATCTTTACGTTTAAAATTCTTTCGATAAGAAAGTGTAATGTGCCGACTCTTACACAGTTGCAGAACAATCATTGTTTTTTACTTTACAAACGAATTTTATACCAAACATTATTCTTTCGAAAACTCTTATTCCTCTCTGAACTCCAGTTGTCAGTATTGTCACCTTATGATAAAATATATCACAATGACTTCGATACTGTTAAAAAGACCTTCACCAAAGTTTGCAAGATAATTCTTCTACACAATACAAACATGACGGTAGGGAACAGTAGGCTTACCCCTCAATGTACTCCAGTTGTCAGTGTTGCCCAAATGAATTACAAATTGAGTTTTTCAAAGCTTCTGCAAGAACTTCTATACCGTTCCACGCATCCACGCCACACTGGCATCAATACTGTTCTACGCCCTAGGAAAGCAACTAGGTGATGGTCCCCACCAACTAAAACAGCCAAGTTGTCAGTGTCACTAGCCAATAAAATCGAAGTTCTGCAAAGACTTTTGTACTGTTCAAAGTATCTGTACACCTGCGGATTAGAAGCAATTCTACGAAAGATAGGTTTTTGCGTACCGGTAATCGTTTGTTTCTTTCACCCTCTTGTAGTCTACTGTTATTTGTTTGCACTTCTGCCGGGAAACCGGGACAGGGCCGGGAAACCGAGACTATCGCCCCAAAAGGCTTCTGCCACTAACTGGGAGAAGACCCCTTAATTCCTCTTGCTAAGGCTTAAAGGAACCGACCGGGGTAGACACCTAATGTCCAATGCATACGTTTACGTCGTGGGGCCTGTTAGTACCCAAGCAACTGCTTGGCGAACGAACATGGGCTGCTCACCAACCCGCATTAGAAGACAGCATGGTTAGTCAAATGCCTGCATCACTCCTTTCTTTACACATGATGGTACAAGTAAGAAAACAGCCTCGGAGGTAATCATTGCCCGAAGGACGGAATGCAGCTGGCAACGGCAGCGGTCAGTCCTGAAGGCTGCAGGGAGTAAGAGGGTCAAAATGCCTTCGTTTTGACTTACACTGCCAGGACACCGACACGGCAACTCGAACGGACCTATACGTGGCGACTCTCAACTGTCAGTCACTTGCAGGAGAGGACAAATTAGAAGAATTGCAAAATGAACTTAAGAGGAATAACTGGGACATCATAGGACTACCAGAAGTGTGGAGGAAGAATGATGAACAGTTGGAGTTACCGTCGGGACAAATGTTGTACTTCAAAGGACCAGAAATGGCAAACTCACAGGCATTGGCTGCATAATTAATAAAGACCTGAAGCCACGTATCACAGAAATTGAAAAAATAGCAAATATAATCTCACGAGTAGTAGTAAAAATAAACAAGAGATACAGTATGGAAATTATACAAGTGTATGCTCCAACAACCTCACATCCGGAGGAGGAAATCGAAGACTTATACGAGGAGATACAGAAGATTTTGGATAGTAAAAATCGCATTACAAAATTGTAATGGGAGACTTCAATGCGAAAGTAAGAACTAAGCAGAGCAGTGACACGAAAGTGGGAAACATTGATTTGGCAAAAGAAACAAGAGATCAGAGAAGTTAGTGGAATTCTCAGAAGCCAACAGACTGTTCATTTCCAATACATTTTTCAAGAAACCATCCCAGAGGAAGTGGACATGAAAAGGCCCAAATGGGACTAAAAACGAAATAGACTCCGTTTTATCGAATAACAGGAAATTCTGCAAGACGTGTCTGTTCTGAACAGTTTCAAAATCTCGAATGATCATAGGAAGGTGATAAGTAAGTTGAAACTAAATACTAGACTTGAGAGAAAGAAGCTTATCACAGAAAAAGCGTCACTTTAGATCTGGAAAATCTAGGAAAACACAGACAGACACTCAAGACAATAACTAAGCAACAGACTCAGCGCCTTGGATTAGTTAGAGGATGAAGAGGACATCAATAGCAGAAATAGAATACTGACTGAGATTATAAGAGAAACAGCCAAGAATATAGCAGGCATCAAAAAGAAAAAAAAAGAGAGTAAAATCTCAGAAGAAACTAAATTCTTGATAAAGAGAAGGAGGCAAATGAAAGAAGAGGAAAATTACATCAAGAGGATTGAGTACATAGAACTAAATAAAACCGTAAGGAAGAAAATAAGAGAGGAAGTACGAAGATACAACGAAAATTTTGTTAGAAATACAATCGAGAAAAACAAGAGCCTGAAGAAAACCAAACAGCAGCTCATGATAGGGAGAAAGCAAATAATTGCAGTTAAGAGACCTGACGGTATCGTAACACGAAATAAGGAGGAAATCTTAAAAAATATTTGAAATATTCTACAGAGAATTGTACTACTGCAAGGAAGGACTAGGAAATTAAGATTTAGAAGAAAATGATGTAGAAGTCCCAGACGTAATGAAAAAAGAAGCGGATAAAGTACTTCTAGGGATGAAGAACGGAAAATCACCAGGAGAAGATGGACTCACAGCAGAGATGTTTAAATGGAGAGGTGAAGAAATGAAAGAGGAACTTGTTAAATTATTCTCGATGTGCCTGAGGAAGAGAGAAATACTGTCAAGTTGGAATAATGCTGTTATCATTTTGTTGCACAAGAAAGGGAACAAAGAACGCGTGGAAAACTACAGACCAATTAGTTTACTGCCAGTTCTATATAAAATGTTCAGCAAAGTTATTTTGAATCGTATTAAACGAGACTTAGATTTTAACCAGGGAAGGGAACAAGCCGGATTTTGTCGTGGATTTAGCACAATGCACCACATACAAACACTGAATGAAATTCATGTATATATCATACTCAGCCGTTTTCTATCCACCCTGGATGAAGGTCTCCCCCTTTTCTTTCTACATATCTCGATCTGCTGATATCCTCATCCATGTAGCTCCTGAAAAACGCTTGATTTCATCTACCCATATTACATTTGAACGTGCTCGGTTGTTTCTTTTCTCTAGGAATCCACTGTAGTACATTTGTCGTCCACCTTTCATCTTTTCGTCTAGCTATATGAGCGGCCAATCTCCACTTCAGATTCTTCGCAATCTTGATTACAACCTCTATCTTTGTTTGTGCGCGAATCCATTCATTTGTCTTCCTGTCCATCCTGGTTATTCCTAGCATGCATCTCTCATTGCTCTTTGTGTGAGTCTCAATCTTTGAGTCGTTTGCGTATTCAATGTCCAAGTTTCGCAGCCGTACATTATCACGAGTAAGACACATTGATTATAAACTTTACGCTTGAGACACATTGGTAGTTTGCTTTTGAAAATAAAATGTATTCCTCCAAACGAACTCCACGCCATTTTACATCTTCTATTTGTTTCATTAGTCAACTTGGAATTCGATGTCTTGAGCTGGCCTAGGTAAACATACTCATCAACTGTGCCTACTGGCTCCCCGTTAGTCCTTACTTCTTTCTTTGCAGTATGTTGATTGTACATTACTTTTGTGCCTGCTATTTCCTTGGCTGTCTCTCTTATTATCTCAGTCAGTATTTTATTTCTGCTATCGATGTCTTCATCCTCTAACTCTTTCAAGGCGCTGAATCTGTTGCTTAGTTCTTTCTCGAATGTCTGTCTGTGTTTTCCTAGATTTTCCAGATCTAAAATTGGCGGTTTTCCTCTGATAAGTTTCTTTCTCTCAAGTCTAATATTTAGTTTCATCTTACATCTCACCATCCTATGATCACTCGAGACTTTGAAACTGTTCAGAACAGACACGTCTTGTCGAATTTCGCTGTTATTTAATAGAACGTAGTCTATTTCGTATTTGGTCCCATTTGGGCCATTAGATGTCCACTTCCTCTGGGATGGTTTCTTGAAAAATGTATTGAAAATGAACAGTTTGTTGACTTCTGAGAATTCCACTAACTTCTCTGCTCTCTTGTTTCTTTTGCCAAATCCAAAGTTTCCCACTTTCGTGTCACTGCTCTGCTTGATTCCTACTATCGCATTGAAATCTCCCATTAGAACTTTGTAATGCGATTTGCTACTATCCAAAATCTTCTGTGTTTCCTCGTATAGGTCTTCGATTTCCTCCTCCGGATGTGAGGTTGTTAGAGCATACACTTGTATATTTTCCATACTGTATCTTTTGTTTATCTTTACTACTACCCGTGCGATTCTATCTCAAATTCCTTTACTTTCTGTGATCCGTGTCTTCATGTCCTTAATTATAAAGCAAACGCCTGTCGGTTTTCCATTTTCTGTTCCTTTGAAGTAGAACGTGTGCCCTGACGGTAGTTTCAACTGTTCTTCATTCTTCCTCCACACTTTTGATAGTCCTATGGTGTCCCACTTTATCCTCTTAAGTTCATTCTGCAATTCTTCTAATTTGTCCTCTCCTGCAAGTGACTGACAGTTGAGAGTCGCCACGTATAGGTCCGTTCGAGTTGCCGTGTCGGTGTCATGGCAGTCTAAGTCCAAACCAAGGCATTTTGACCCTCTTACTCCCTGCAGCCTTCAGGACTGACCGCTGCCGTTGCCAGCTGCATTCCGTCCTTCGGGCAATGATTACCTCCGAGGCTGTTTCCTTACTTGTACCATGATGTGTAAAGAAAGGAGGGGTGCTGACATTTGACTCACCCCGCTGTCTGCTAATGCGGATTGGTAAGCAGCCCATCCGTGTTCGTTCGCCTAGCAGTTGCTTTGGTATTACCAGGCCCCACGACGTGAACATATGGATTGGACATTAGGTGTCTATCACGGTGTTTCTGTGTTTATTTATTTGATCACTATACAATTCTACACCCCACAAAAGAAGGGGGACGAGATGTCGTTCAATCAATTAGAAGACCATGATTATTAGATATATCCCTACAGATTGAGCAACCAACACCACAATGAAGTTTGCCGTTTTGACTAGCTCCAAGAGGGCAAATATGAATGAATATCCTTTCTTTCAGTTCATTAGCAATGACTATCTTAGTTTTTCATTTCGACACCCCGCAAGAGTGGGGGTAAGGGGGTGAAAAACCTTTAGACTCTGCACCAACAGGCGGATAAATCAGCTAGTATTCTTATATTCTTATACATGGAGGTCTAATACGGCTAATAGCCAACGAAACGGGAAAACGATTTAACTCGGCTTAAGCCGTTTTTCCAGCGAACTCCTCAATTATGAAGGATTGTGGAAAGCTTTATTTCGCTGTTTTTATTCATTCACATAGCAGTATATTTCGTAGGTTTGTTTGACATTATCGACTATATTTAATGATCACCTATATACATGAGCCGCCGTGGCTCAGGCGATCGCGCGTCTGATTACGAATCAGGTTGAAATCCGGGCCAGGACACTGGAGACTTTTCTTCCGTATCCTTGAGCCTCAGATGCCTAAAGGCCATAAATAAAATTCAAATTCAATTATGTACACTCACGCCTGGCACTCTGAAGTGCACTCAGCCTTGCATCAAATTGAAACCCAAAGTGTACTTGGTACTCCTGGGCACCTTGAGAAGGTAAAGGCAGTCGAGGTGAGACTGACCACTCTATTTCACTTCGTACCTTAGGTCGAGAATATGTGAAGCGCTACCTTCACATCCCTCATGTGCCGTTCGCGTATGCGTATCACAGAAGGGATAACTTTTTTTTTATGAAACATGATGTGCAATAAATTTAATGCGTTCTCAAAAATTAAAATTCAACTTTTTCCAAAAAGTTCAAATGATAAGGATGTTGTTTTTGAAATCAGCATAAAAATGGTAAGTCATTATTAGGATTTCTCAAAATATAAAATACTTAAAAAGAACAGAACTTTGAATTTTTTAATTGAAACTAACTAACTAACTCTATGGCTTATGAAGCTCGCAAGTTCATCGCCGTAGTAACAAACGTTCGCCATTGGATTCTATCCTGGGTATCATCAAGCCAGTTTTCATCACGAGCACCTACTTCTCGAAGATCTCTTCTAATATTGTCCTCCCAACGACGTGTCGGTCTTCCCAATGGTCTCCTTCCATCCGGCCCTCCAACCAGGATAGAATATAATCTTCATTTGTTCCCCATCCGAGCTACATGGCTTATTTGAATTATTTAAGTAGAGTAATAAATTAAAATTACCGCAAAACCTTACGTGATAGACCAAAGCTGAAGTCATTTGTGGAATGAATAGCAATATTTCATTCTAAGGCATCTATTTTGAGAAAAAAGTTTTAAGAATCGTAAACGGCGTTTTTGGGATTAATGAATATCGAGTGTGTGTTTTTTTTTAACAGTTTCATTGTTAAAGTAGAGAACGATTAACAGAGAGATATATGACTAATTAGGATATAAATGACTTGAGGCTCAAGTATAGTGGTTTGGGTAGAGTATGTTATTTCCTCGGTAAGGGCGCCAATAAGAACAGTTTAATTTGCAATACGAATAACCCTATGAAATCAAGACTACCTTGAAACAGACTTAGGGTTCGACTCAAGGTGCTTTAATGTTACCTTAGAAAACAATTTAAAACAACTGAGTCCTTCCCTTTGTAAAGTCACACTACTAGGAAGTTAAATCTGCCAAATTAAACTGAAATAATATGTCTTGAAGAAACTGAGAAATATTACCTGTCAACAGAGAGTGGAGACCAGACCTTAAGCTGGTAGTTCTGACAACACAATTTTATTTAGTGTGTGACAGAGCAAAATAATTTGACAGTGAATTGGCAGACTTACGCACTTGAAGATAATCACCTTCCAAATGTTACTTGTCAACAATCAATAAGCAGTGATTGAATTGAAGCGAAGGAATGAGATACCTTAGCACCAGGCTGGTGCCTTTTTTTTTACAAAATCTTGGAAAGTTATTATTGTCAACAAGATGCGCCATGCACTTTTACTTTTAAAAGTATCATAACCAGGAACTGTTACTGACTCTTACAATTGTGACTATGAAATCTCTATTTGAACCTCTTAGATTAAATACTTTTGCATTAGATACATAAAATATGCATTTAACATACAGTTGATTGAAAAGTTACCTTTTATGTTTACTTAGCACATAATGTGTATTTCAGACAAGATTAATTATTCAAAATAGCAATTAATAAATTTTGATTTATACAAATGAAATTAAAACAGCGAATTGAGTTTACGCTATACTTCTGTAATTTTAACAACTTACAGACTCTGACATTTGGATATATTTTTTTCGCGGAATTGCTGAAGCAGCTAAGAACGTCACGGAATGCTTGACAATGTGATATTTTGAGAAGAATTCCAAGTTTATTATTGACTGATTCGTCCTTCGATTTCACATAACAGGTATTGTTTAAAGAAACGTTTCAAGTCCACGTTTAAAACTGAAATTCAAGAGTACTTAAAGTGTGTTAGCAGCAATAAAACTATGACCGAATTTACCGGTAACAAATTATTTCATTTCAAAACTCGCTAATAAATGTCATAATTCGTGATTAAAGGTAATAAATAATCCGTGCATGAAGGTTAATGCTCTAAAATTCAGAGCTGGTTAGATCTGATTGAACCTAACTTCCGATAACACAAAAAACACATTTCCAAGCATTTAAACTTATTTCTACTTTTCCTCGGATACACAAGTCGCAAATTTTGTTGGTGGTCTCTAGTCATACTAACGAAGGAGTGTCGTGCCGATGTGTTATATCCCGTATTTCTATGACAGGACTTTATTTAATAAATTTTTCTAGCTTACTGTAGTATATATTGTGGAATCGTTCATGCTCGAATGAACAGTGTTTCTGTAATGTGATTTGTATAAAATTCGCAATACAAACAATGTTTCTTTCAGGCACCTCTCTATGCAATATGGCGCCCTGTTCAGACGCTGTCAGGAAATTGTGCTTTCATTGGGATACGCCACCTGCCTTTTCTTTGGAATCATGCCGTCACAGCAGCAGGAGATTACGTTGATGTCGTTGAAGGAGTTTAACCACATCACCGGGAAAGTAACTTTCGTATTCATGTTGTCTCTACAAGGAAAACAGTCCTCGTAGCAAATTTTAGGGCCTTACAGGCAAACCATCCTTTCAGATCATAACGAACACTGGAAACTCCGAGACATGATTCGTTAAATTCTTAACGAGGATTGGGAAACTTACCATTAGTGTACAAAGCTCTCATCAAAGTATTCGAAAACAACTCCTAGTAAACATAGATACTAAGGTGTTCTGTCAGACTATCTCAATTCTCTAGCACCCGCCCCTCACGAAAACTTTCTGTATTCGTGTTTACTAAGTCCTTGTCGCTTTCTTCTACTAGAGCTTTCTACCGTTAAAGTGTGTAACTCTTTTCTTGACACACCCTGTATACAGATTTGGGAAAGAAGACATTCTTTTAAATCTCTATAAAGCAAAGCATTTATACCACCTCACTCGGAGGAACAGTTTTGGCACGGACACAAGCACAGTGAGCGCTGAGATCAAGTGATTAAGTAATTTGCAGTGGAACACAATGTTGACAGGAGGAGAGACGAGGTTCCGACAGAGATGATCCACCTGTGATGGTTTTCGCTTGAGCAGTGGAAAATAGTCTCAGCGGGTTAAGTTAAGCACCATGAGAAGTACTTAAGAACGCAACGGATAGAATATTGTTTTTAGATTTTTCTTTAAAAGTTTATTTTACAATCCACGAAGAGAAAGACATGTATTTCTGTATCTGCCTAGTTCATCCTTCTCCTCCAAATAGTACGCAGTTATTTTCATACTTAAACTTCTAAATATGCCACGTTTAGTTTAATATGCCTGTTTATTTTATACTCTTTTAAATTTTATTACAATGCTTTTAAAAAAGGCATTGCGTTTTGTTTACTTCTTACTACGTTCAGTAGTGGAAGGCAGAGTAAAATGAGACGAGGAGCAAGGTAGAAAATTTCGTTTTTCCAGTTACGAAAAAAAAGAAGTGTCATCTAACGATAAGTTTAACTTTAATTTCACCCTAAAATACGTGAGTTACAGTCATAGTACAATACAATTTTAGTATTGTTGGCACATATCTTTCCCCATACTGGAGACATGGGGCAAAGCAGTATTACAGTTCCAGACGTTTAGCAGGATAGGCCCTATACGCTGCGAATATTTTAGTTTATGAATCTTTAAGCGAAGACTACACTGCAAAAAATGTGTATCAAGCTGATGCGGCATGGCACCGTCAAAGGCTTTATTTCTTCACTATCCAGAATTGCATATTTCAAAATTGTCCAACTGTTGAGCGAGGATTCCTCAAAGGAAGCAGAGGATTCTCAGAAATTCTCTTTTAATAAAGATACGTCGAAATACGCATGAATAGGACGGCTTTCCACCAGGAAAGAAGAATAAGTTTGTGCCAAGTCGATGTCTCAAGCAGATTCTCTTTAAAAAAACATGGCTGCATAAGAACAAGGAGTAAGAATTGCATACTTTAATCGAACGTTTGCTCTTGCGCACCCATCGCCCAATTTTGGAATATGCATTTTAAAATAGAGCAGGTTTAAACCATGCCACATCAGCTTTGACGGTACCAGTCGCGGCGTAAGGCGATCTGGGGCCCGGGGCAAGTGTGCACTTGATTGATGCCCGTTCGCGAGCACAATTGTGAGCGCACACTACTATTTTAGTGTCGGAATATTTTATTTTCCGTTATTCCGAGTCCCGTGGGATAACTAGGGGCTCACTTGCCAAGACGCATCTTCTCGCTCACTCGCCGTAACCTATACATGAGAATGGGTTATTCAGGTTGTGGAGAGTCATGTTTATCAACCATTGCAGTCAAGCGCACAAGTAAGAGTTCTGAGACGACACAGCTATTACGCAATGTGCTATTACGCCACGATGTTCTCCATTGATTAATCTTAACAAGTCAATATTCACTTATGTCGGCGACGCAGGACCACTTCGGCAGGCGGGAGCACCGCTAGCCCCCCTTACGTCGCCACATGATAGTAACTAGCCGCATCTAGATCTACTGATCGTGCTGTTAGAAATATGAAGTACTAAAGTTCATTTTCTCACGCTTTTCGCAGCCTGTAGCTCCGAAAACTATGCACATTTTGGAAATTTGTCAGATAAACTGTCGTCTTATTTTGATGTGAGGAATTACCTCTCGAAGTTTGTCAGTATAGTTTATAAACACGCTGTATATGTCAATCAAAATTGAATTGATTTTCTTATTATCGAATACAGACTTTTGAAGATCGTAGAAGATTTCAGATTATAGTAATTAGATAATTATATGTATAAGCTCTTAGTAGTGCTGCGAAAATTATTCCAATATTCCAAGTTACAATATTAAATAATATTTGATTCAAAATTCGAATATTAATTAAGTACTTGAATACTGAACATCGACGAATATACGAGGGGCGTTCATATTAATTTACACTTTTTTTCCTTCTTTCAGGGCCCACCATTAAGCTCATACTGAAAGTTGGAAGGAAGTAGTACTTAGGTCTGCCTTCAGGTGGAAGAACAATACAGAGACGTGTAATTCCTGTACCCTGCAGCACATTTCACCAACAGCTGTAAGTACGTGAGCGGACATGGAAGATGATCAGCAAGGACAGAGCTTGACAACGTGATTTCTATGGAAAGAGGATGTACAGACTGCTGGAATTCACAGGTGATTGGTGTCAGTGTGTGGGAAGTGCGCACAGTCACGCAAAACTGTATACAACTGGGTGGACGGCTGGAAAAGTGGCCGCACATCAACGGCGAAGGGAACCAGTTCTGGAAGGAAAGTGACTGTGACAACACCAGTGAACAGTTCAAGAAAGGAGAGACTTATTCAGGACAACAGGTGCACCACGCTCACGGAACTGAAGGCGGCCATAGGACATGCCACAAGCACTTTGTATCGCATAGTGCACGAACACCTTAAGATGGGTAATGTGTCTGCCAGGTGGGTTCCCAAATCCCTGAATGCTGCACAAAGACAACAGAGCAAGGACGTGAGCAGTGATCTTCTGCAACGCTACAACCAGGATCCAGAAAACTTCATGTCCAAACTCTTTCCTGGCGACGAGACTTGGCTACACTACCATGTGCCAGAGACCAAAGCCCAATCAATGCAGTGGAAGCATCAAGGCAGCCCCACGCCAAAGAATTTCCGTACACAGCCCTCCGTAGGCAAACGCATGTCAACAGTCTTCTGGGACAAGGATGGAATCATACTCATTGACTGGCTGGAACCAGGTACCATCATTAACAGTGAGTCATACGTGACAACGCTTCGAAGTTTACGCCGTGCAATTCAGAGGAAACGACCAGGAAAATGGGCGAAAGGTGTTGCACAACGCTCGTCCCTACACGAGTCGGCAACCACGACTGCCATTAATGAGCTGGGGTTCCAGGTGCTTCCACACCCACCTTATTCTCCTGACTTGGCCCCGTCTGATTACCACCCCTTCGGGGCATTGAAGGAAACGCTGCGTGGACATCATTTCGCCGACTTCCAGGAACTGCAAGACGCTGTCCGGACTCCGAAAAAGTGGTTCGCAGAGGGCATAGAGAAGTTGCCACATCGGTGGCGCAAGTGTGTAGTTCTTAATGCAGACTATCTTGAGAAAGTGGATGTACCTGCCGAGACGTGTGTAAAAAAAATAAAATGTAAATCAATATGGAACGCCCCTCGTAGTATGTTGCATAAAAAGAAATTAATATATCACACCAGAAGGTATTTTGTCCCTACTACTATTAGTATTGCAGCCATAGTATTTGTACACTTCGCATAAAAAAAATGGCGACAGCGAACGCCGTCCAGCTAGTCAACCCAAATGGCACCTTCTTATCCCATAATCGTGTCTGGTAGACAGAACCCCGCTTTCTCCTTCCTTCGTCTCTCCCCTACTAAAATCAGCAAACATCATGAGCACATTTTTTTTTTTCAAAATTGACATGTATTACTATCGATAAAATGAAAGAATAAAAGCGAGACGAATCAATATAGTTTATATAAGTTGATGGAGGGAGAAACTTAAACACACACAATGAAAAATTGAAACCGAGGGATGTCTGTTAGACAGAGGCAGAGAAATAAGCGAGAGAGAAAAGGAGAGAGAGAAGAAGAAGAGGAAGTACAGATAAAGATATGGAATTTAAACGTAGTAAAAAAGAACCTAACATTATAAAGTTTAGTTAACACAAATCTAAGAGCAAGATAGAAGTGACTTGTGGATTTTATATTTTTTCAGGATTATTCGAATATATAGAGGGTGCTTGAAAAATTCATTAAGTCACTTTCAAAATGGAGACTAAACTTGGTGGTCAGATTAAATACTCATGATTTCCAGTGAAACTGCAGAGTTTTGAGACACATCTAGGATAATGGTAAAAGTGTAACACATATGCTTTGTTTGTGCGGGGTTCGTTTGCAAAATCGGTGGAACTCATTGAACGTAATGGCCGGAATACATTGTAATCAGGGATTCAGACAGGATTTTCAGATTGGTGGTGTAAAGTCAAAATTGGGAGGGTGTACGTAGAGTTTTGCACGATTTCTATCTACTTTGGACCGCAAAAAAGTTAAAGTTGGGCGGTTAGTCTCGAGGATTTAGGGCGAACACCACCCACAGGGGCCGGGATCTGGCGGGATCAATGATTGTAACAAAACCAGTTTAGCTACCGTAGGCCATACCTTATATTCCTGACTACTAGTGCGAATTGAACATAAAAAGAAAATGAATGAATTAATACATGATAATTTTTCTGCTTAATTTCTATCAGAATGAGCCAAACTGTATCAAAATGAAAAGTTACAAATGCTCAGAAGCAAAATTAGCATGTTCCTTATAGGCATAGTAGACCTTACATGTTCTACATTTCAAAAGCGAAAACAAGCACATTTAATGTTATGTTGATAAATTATAGGATGGAAACAAATTTTGTGCCAAACTAATATAAAAAGAATTCTTCTCTTCAAATAGCAAAAAAAGGTGGCCATTTTCTACTAATATCATAAAATTTGTCTGTTCTGAACATGCCACTCTACATTCCACCTATTTCTAATATAACGTTATAATAATTACAACAGTAAAGAACTAGTATTTATAACAGTTCGCACAGATGGAATGAACACGGCAGAGCTGAAACGGGTCACCGGCTGTAGGGGGGTGCAGTCAAGTTTTAATTTATGTTATCGGGTTTAAGTTTCGAACCCATTCTGATCCTGTAATTCGAGTTAGATCTGATTACCCGGAGGTTGAAGGAGAGATTTTAATTATTTCATTGCGTTTGAACAATGTTTCTTTCAGGGGTGACCGGACCGGAGACATTTCCCCGAGAACACGAAAAATACGACGTTGAAATTCCCAGTTAAATGGATTTTCCAGACCATGTCAATCGGGCTACCAGGTCACTTATGTTTGGGTTAGGCCCTGTCACCGGGTCATCCAAAATCCAGAATAGTCTTGGAACACGCACAAAAAGAGAGTATGTGTAAAGTAAGAGAAAAAATTAAGAGGAATAGAAAGAGAAGATGAAGAAAAAGAGAAAGACATAGCGAAGACACGATAACAATACATCAAGAAAGAGGGGAAGAGAGAAAGACCAATGTAAAACATGAGAAGTACAGTATAATTACCCTAAAGAACACAAAGACTGTTTACTCGGATTCTCGCCAGTGATGCTTCATAAGTTCTCCAACTTGAGTTGAAGATTGTTTGCATACTTCAGTTTATGCGAAAAGGAAACCGAGGTTTTTCCAATTGGAAGTCTAGCACGATAGCGATACTCCACAGGTGGCTCTACCCAAAACGTGCTTAACAAATCGTATATTGTTTCCTTTTAAGAATAATAACATAAAAAGTGGATATTTCATATCAACGACGTGTTCTTCACTGTTCTGGTAACCCCCAGAAGCTTTATTTGGACTTTTCTAACCAACGTTCGTAAATCCTCCTCTTCTCTATACTGACTCAGGTGTTTCATTCAACAGTCTGAAGGATTCTCCATTTTGTATGAGGAGTTATGATTAGATTCTTCACGATCGCTTTGTAAAAAACTTTGGCTTGAACCTATTTTGGCTTGTTTTGTACAGAAAAGCCCAGCACGTTTCCCCTACTATATATTGCCA
This sequence comes from Lepisma saccharinum, assembly GCA_022664845.1. Lineage (NCBI taxonomy): Eukaryota > Metazoa > Arthropoda > Insecta > Zygentoma > Lepismatidae > Lepisma > Lepisma saccharinum. The sequence goes on along the minus strand of JAGDQP010001374.1, from coordinate 61,076 downwards.
ACTAAAGATAGAAGCCATTAATTACTAAGTTCAAATGCATGGAAAATGTAACATTGAATAGTTGTGTTACATTTTGTCTGTATGTGTTGTATGGTAAATAAACACATGTGTATGCATGTCCTTTTTGTCATGTCGAACTATGAAATGAATATAATTTGGCAGTTTTAGGAGCAAATCCAGTTTAGGGTAAGTATTGTCACATTAAGATACGATCATTATTTGTCTTTTATTTTAACGTAAACCAGACTGAACGAAGCTAACATCACCAAAAATTGTCATTAGCAAATGGAGAGGTTAAAACTTCAATTAAAAGTTCTATTACACTTCGTGCAATATAGCAAGTTGAACGTAACACAAATTTCAACTTCTGACAGTTTTTATTGTAAGTATAAAAAGTCATCATTTGCAGGCGATTCGAACCTACAACCATAAGGTTTCTTATTCCATCAAGTACCTCAGGATAGAATTTGATTCGACATCATATGTCTATATTACATAAAAGTGTAGCTTTTTGTAAATTTTCGGAATTCACTTGCTGACTGAAGTCGCCTAGCATTAAAATTATCTCCAAATTTTCAACTTCTGTGGAATAAGAAAAGAAAAATCTACATAAACTTGCTATAATGTTAGCGGTATAGAACTTGACTACATTGAATACTGTCCAGCGTAGCCCTTAAGGCCGAAGTCTTTCAGGCTTTTGGTTATTGTACTTTTGATGCTCATGAGTCTGGGTTCGAACTCCATATCTTCCAACATTTTTTTTACTTTTTCCAGCTACGTCGGAACGATAAATTTTCGTTCTCTGCCAATTGTAAATGGCGTTTACATTCAAAATAAGACAAATAGTGGTTGAATTTATTTGTAAATGTTTATATAATGAAGAGAATAAAGACAGTACGCAAAGACAAAAACTGTTTCTAAACATTATCAATAATAATTGCTACGAACGACTAAACGAACAGCTGAGATCCTAACGGGACGTATAGTTTTGGCTAAAGTCTGTTCCAAACCACTCTGTTCAATAGTCCCCCCACGGACTTGAACCCATGTTTACGCGTTCCAAGAAGTAAGTAAATATTTTGTGTAACGCTATAAATAAGCTTATTCGACAAAACCATGTATAGTATAGCTTCCGACTTTTATGTATACGTTGGATCGATACCTGTTCACGTGGCTTTGTGGTGGACAAACACCGTGCGCGCATGGGTAGATTTAGTAGAGATACCCTGAGAAGGCAATACAATTTATTTTATTGATAACAAATTTCAAAGCTATCGTTTAGAACGATACATTTAAAATCACTCAGAAATGATTTGGGCAATGCCCCATAAATCCCACCATATGTGAGCGTGCGTTTTCTCGAGGTTCTTTCGTTTTCTCCCACTTTCTTCATTCCACCAATTAATCCCATCATTATTTATCAGGCCTAATCCAAAGTTGCCTAAAAGGCCTTAAAACTAAATTCAAAATTCAATTTCATCTATGCCCGCATTGGCCTTTATTCTGGAAATGGAAGAGAAAATTGGACAGGACCCTCATCTCCAAAGAATGATTCGCGAGATTGGCGCTGTGTAAAATATATGTGCGTGGCGTGACAAGGATAGAAACATAGTGATATTATTGTTCTTTGATGTGACAACTTAGCAGTGAAGGTAGAATCTTTTGCTGGAAGTCAAAAATAAAACATCAATTGACGTGCACTTTAAATTTTCTGTATAATGCCAAAATAATATTTGTTATTTGAGATTATACCTACATACATATACTGGGCCACCATACTACAGATATTGGACTTTAATAAACAAATACTGGACAGTTAAGAAAAGTATAATCATAGGTTCAAGTTCGTGAGGTTCATTGAACCGAGATTTTCGGAGCCCACTTTACCAGAAACTAGTGCCATGCTTAGGTACTCAGGATTTAATTTAGGCACCTTGTAACAGTCTTGTTATTGATGATGTTCAATAATTATATTGGAGGGGGATTGGAAATAAAGTCTTCATTTGTCTTCCTGATAGGAAAATTACTCACATCTGAAAAACTATTTTATGCAGAAAGCTTTACAAATGTCTGCTATAGATAGGTTTTTACTTTAAAAGACATTATCGAACTGCCATTGTTCTTTTTCATATAGTACACTATTGACAGAGTTTACTTCCACAATATTAAATGTTGTTCTATAGGGAATATAAAACTGTCAGTTATCCGACGTTTCACTGCAGTAATAATAATAATTATTATTATTATACTCATTCCTATAATCATGAATTTGAATTTCCACGGCGCAAAAAAAACTGCATAAGTTGTTATTGTTTCTTTTATTTTTCCTGGATTTTTGTTATTTCGGATATTAGTGGTCACTAATTTGTCTATAAGTCATTGAATGAAGAAATTTTAGCTTGCACTCTGGTTTAAACAACTTACAGGACGAAGTTGTCTATTTAAAAAGATTAGCTCTGAACTTAGTAATTCATGGTTTCTGTCTTTAGTTGGCAAGATGGAGTAGGGGAACGTACTGAATATTTTAGTATTTAAGCATACCAACGTAGGTTCAAACCCTGTTCAAGCCAAAGTTTTTACAAAGCGACCGTGAAGAATCTAATCATAACTTATCATGCAATACGGAGAATCCTTCAGACTGTGGAATAAAATACCTGGGTCACTACACAGAGGAAGACGATTTACGAATGTTGGTTGGAAAAGCCAAAATCAAGTCTCTGGAGGTTACCAGGACAGTTAAGAACACGTCGTTGATCTGAAGTATCCACTTTTTATGTTATTATTCTTAGAAAGAAACACTATACGATTTTGAACACATTATAGTCACCTGTGGAGTATCGCTATCGTGCTGGACTTCCAATTGTAAACCTCGATTCTATTCCCGACTAACCGGTGTCTTTCTCCCATCAACTGAAGTATTCAAACATATATCTCCGGATTGGAGAACTTATGAAGCATGATTGGTCAGAATCGGAGTATACCGTGTGTGTGTTCTTTAGCATAATGATAATATACTTACCATGTTTTTGATTGGTCTTTCTCTCTTCCTCTCCTCCTTGATGTATTGTTATCGTGTAATCGCTGCGTCTTTCTCTTCTTCTTCATCTTCTCTCTCTCTCTCTTTATTCCTTTTTTCTCTTACTTTACACACACTCTCTTTTTGTGCGTGTTCCAGAGCCAATTCCGGGCCACTTTCGATGACCCGGTGACAAAGCCTGACCCAAACATAAGTGACCCGGTAGCCCAATTGACATGATCTGGAAAATCTAATTAACTGGGAATTTAGGCGTCGTATTTTTCGTGTTCTCGGGGTAACATCTCCGGTCCTGGTAACCGCTAAAAGAAACATTGTTCAAACGCAATGAAATAATTCAAATCTCTTCTTCATCCTCCGTATTATCTGATCTAACTCGAATCACAGGATCAGAATGGGTTGGAAACTTAAACCCGATGACACAAACTAAAGCTTGATCAGCATCTCCCGACAGCCGGTGACCCGTTTCAACTCTGCCGTGTTCATTTCATCTGTGTGAACTGTTATAAATACTAGTTCTTTACTGTTGTAATTGTTAGAACGTTATATTCGCAATAGGTGGAATCTAGAGTGGCATGTTCGGAACAGACAAATTTTAAGATATGAGTAGAAAATGGCCACATTTTTTTGGCTATTTGAAGAGAAGAATTCTTTTTATATTAGTTTGGCACAAAATTTGTTTCCATCCTATAATTTATCAACATAATATAATTTTTTTTTTTCACGTTTGAAATGTGGAGCATGTAAGGGTTACTATGCCTATAAGGAACATGCTAATTTTGCTTCTGAGCATTTATAACTTTTCATTTTGATACAGTTTGGCTCATTCTGATAGAAATTAAGCAGAAAAATTATCGTTTATTAATTCATTCATTTTCTTTTTATGTTCGGTTTGCATTAGTAGTCTAGAATACAAGGCATGGCCTAGGGTATCTACTGGGTTTCTTACAATCATTGATCCCGCCAGACTCGGGCTCCTGTTAGGGGTGTCAGTCAAAAAAATCGTCGAGACTACCCCCAACTTTAACTTTTTTGCCGTCAAATGTTGATAGAAACATTGCAAAACTAGTTACACCCTCCCAATTTTGACTTTACACCCCCCAATCTGAAAATCCTGTCTGAATCCCTGATTACAATGCATTCCAAACCAGTACGCATAATAAGCCCCATCGAATTTGGAACCGAGCCCCGCAGAAACAAAGCATGTGTGTTACACTTTTGCCATTATCCTAGATGTGACTCGAAACTCTGCAGTTTCACTGGAAATCATGAGTATTTAATCTGACCACCAAGTTTAGTCTCCATTTTGAAAGTGACTTAATGAATTTTTCAAGCACCCTCTATATATTCGAATAATCCTGAAAAAAATATAAAATCCACAAGTCACTTCTGTCTTGCTCTTAGATTTGTGTTAACTAAACTTTATAATGTTATGTTCTTTTTGACTACGTTTAAATTCCATATTTTTATCTATACTTCCTCTTCTTCTTCTTCTTCTCCTCCTCCTCTCTCCCCTTTTCTTTCTCTCACATTTCTCTACCTCTGTCTAACAGACATCCATCGGTTTTGATCTTTCATTGTATGTGTTTAAATTTCTCCCTTCATCAACTTATGTATATTGATTCGTCTTGCTTTTATTCTTTCATTTTATCGATAGTAATACATGTCAATTTTGAAGAAAAAAATGTACTCCTGATGTTTGCTGATTTTAGTATGTGTGAGACGAAGGAAGGAGAAAGGGGAGATCTCTTTACCAGACATGATTATGAGATAAGAAGGTGCCATTTGGGTGGTTTAGCTGCACGGCGTTCGCTGTAGGAATGTTTTTGATGCGAAGTGTACCATTACTAGTAGGTCTAGTAATACTTCTGCAGTGTCTGATAATAAAGATATTTTAGTGATATTCGTATTAGAAATACTACAACTTTAATGGTTTTGGTATTATTACTACAAGTAAAGTACGTGAAGAATTACTAACAGTAGCTACTGTTACTACAGGGCTGTGGATAAAACTGCTATCTTATTAGTCTGTAACAGAATGAAACTAGTACTGTATTTCTAGACTGAATTTTGAATTTGAATGTATTTATGGCCAAAGGCAGCTATGCCTCAAGCTGGGATGTAATAGGGGAAGGAGTCTGTCAAGGCCTAAGTTGAAGCTATCATCCCCGCATTTACCTGGTATGACTAAAAAAAAACAACTGGAAAAACCTCAGTCAAGTTATCGAACCCAGGACCTCCCGAATGCGAAGCTAACGCTCTACCAATTTAGTTACGGTCGCTCAGTAGTATTTGCAGTATGCTACGATATTAATATGGTATGAATATGTTACTACAGTATAGCTATACTGTTACCAGCAGAGTACCATAATGCTGCTGTGCTAGTATGGTATAATAGCAGTAATCTAATAACACATGTTGGGACTAATTTAATGGAACCGATTCATCTTTTGTGATATCTACAAAACTAAACTAAGCGAGAAGTCCACATTTAATGCAATGTTTTACATGAACTTAATTGATTCTCGTTACCGTGGCAATCTTCTAATATTTTAATCTAGCTAAAATTTTCAAAATATTTCCGTACACCAGAATGTCAAGATTGGCTGGATCGCTCCTCGAATCCTCGAATAAGCATGTAATAAGTGAGTCTCGCTACCACAGAAACAGTAATTATTTTGACATTATAGAACGGTTAAAGCCTAAAGGGCAGTTTCCTACGTCACCATGTAAAACTTTACTGCAATATGATTAATCATTCGTGCGTAATGCTCTAGTATATGTTTATAACTACATAATTAAAGGTTTTGTTTCCGTTGCAATGAAAAGAATCGAGTTCTAATAAGTTCATTTTTTCGTGACGAGAGAGAGTAGGGTATTAGAAAGCAACAGAGTCGCCTACCGCTAGTTTTGAGAACTCATCAGCGTTGTTCATGGGACGAGACTTGAGGCTGTCTCGTCTCGTCTGGTGAAAACATTGCCTCGTCTCGAAAACGTGTACTTGTCTCGTCTCGAGTTGTCTCGAATTTACATTTATATTTTTATTCGTTTCAAGCAGATGCAGACGTTAAATAATGAGATCCCTAAAAGTAATCTGTTTTCTTCCGCATACATTGTCAACAATACTTTAGATTTTAGATTTTTGCTGATCGACTCGTGTTTCTGTTTCTTCAAAAAAAGTGACAAAACACAACAAAAGTATAAAAAATGGTCTCACTACACAATATACTACAGTCACGACCTTTCAGGAAATTATTTTTAGTTTCAACTGACCAGTAGTGAATTATCAAGATATGAATATTAATTGTCAATAGGCTCAAAGGCAAGCTTTCCCCACATCTTCCAAAATACTTTTCTTGAGTTTCTTGCGCCAGTTCAATAAATACGGAGGGTTACATCACTCTTTCTGATTCCAAACAAGTGAGCGCTGCGATTCTTCGCGAAGGCTTCTACGGTCACTTTATAGCATCTCAAACACACAAATATTCATTTTTATAAAATAGGTTCGCAACACTAACAACTGGGCTGCTTAGCCACATGAACACTAACATTATTTTTATATTATGTCGAATAATGTTTATGCTAAATTTGATGCAGATACATCCTCTAAAAAATGAGTTGGCAACACTGACAAATGCGGTTTTGGGGGACTGAAACACACAGTATTTTTCTATTACATAGAATAACGTTAATGCCAAATTTAGTGCTTAAACGTCTAACGTATGAAAACAAATTGAAAAATTGAATTTTACAGATAATAAATTGGCAACACTAACAACTGGAATGCTTGGGGAGGGGACTCTCACTCTATTTTTCTATTGTGTAAAATAATCTTTATACTAAATTTGATGCGGATACATGCAACGACATAACAGCAATTTGAAAAATTACTGTTTAAAATAGATTTGCAACACTGTCAGCTGAAGTGCTTGACGACAGGAACACTCACAGTATTCTTTATTATATCGAATAATTTTTATGCTAAATTTGGTGCTGCTACGTTTAACGTAATGAAAAAATTAAACAATTTTATAGAAAATAGATTGGCAACACTAACAACTGTCGTTCTTGGGGACGGGGACACCAACAGTATTTTCCTACTGTATTGCCTAATGTTAACGCCAATTATGGTGCAGATTGGTTTGAAAAATTGTATTTGAAAAAAGGGTTGACAACACTGACCAGTCAAAATATTTCCAATGACACCTCAACGATCTCTCCTTGCATACTAACTAGGCTTAGGTTTGAATAACATCAGATGGCAGTAAAATGCCTAAATTTTATTGTTAAATTCTTTTATACTCAGTACCGAAAATAACTGACATTATTTTGTCTTTGTTCGCATCTAAAAAGAATTGTTAATTACTGAAATCGTAGTTCAGAAAACGTGTGGAATGTGGTTCTATAGTATATATTTTTTACACAAACATAGATATCTCGATTGATGCTTTAATACTGTACTTTAATTTGGAGTGCTATCATAAAATAGAATCAGGAATCTTGAATTAATTGAAAAATGGAAATTAAAACTGCTTTGAAGAATCATTAAAAAATAATTTTAGGTATGCCCCCTGCTCCAGCGTTCTATTGAAGTAATTAACGTTATACGGATTTTCAAGGATATCTTATACCGATTGAATGATTCTTAATAAAAACTAAATAGTTGTGTTTGGATTTTTCGAGACACTCGAGATGAGACGAGACTTTTCAAGAGTCGTATCGTGTTTCAAAAACGAGACGAGACAGGTAGGCAATCTCGTCTCGAATTTCAGAAAGCGTGTCTCGTCTTGTGGGCAACACTAGAATTCACTGAACAGTTTGTAGATAAAACTATTATTTTTATTTATACAAATTGATTTCTTTAAGAAATGGGTTGACATTGTCTACACCATCTATCCTAAGACTTCAAAGGATGACGCACCTGGGCGAGGATAACCATGGGAAATGAAGACTCTGTTTCCTCGGTACCATTCCGACATTCGCCTTGAAGGGATAAGGAAATCCCCTGGAAATTCTCAATCAGAATGATATGTGTAAGTAATAGTCGATATTTGGAACTTCGTCGGCAACCTACTATAAGCATACTATATTCCAAAGGTTTGACCAAAATCTATCTGTAGATGTTAACTCGTAACAGAGGAAATGAGGTGTCAGAAGATCAAGAACATATCAATGTGACATTTCCAAGAAATATATGCCCTGTCCTCACTATGGTTACCAAAGGGAATAAACTAATTCCAGTCAGCCAATGTGTGTAGGCGACTGAAATAAATTGCCCTCAACAAGCAGCTTCGCAAGCGACAAGCAGTCTAGGCCGACAGACTGGGTAATTCCGAGAATTGTGTTCCATGCTAATTACAACTCCTTTCGTCTCCTTCAGGACGTAATTGCACCCTAAAGATTATGACGTGTTCTAGGTTGTAATTTTCTAATCGGATCGCAGCGCTGCATGGTTGCTGACGCTGTGGGTGGGAAGTGCACGTGACCCGGTCACGTGGAATTGTCGCTGTGGTCACCCAAAGACAAAAGGAGTCACATGTGATAATGGGAAGATTACACTGTAATAAGACATTGGTTTGAAGGAATGAGCATCGTTGTTTTTATTTAACGAGTGTTCGAGTGCGTGGCGGCACTTCAAACCTTTAAGTTTATCCGGCAGGCGTTCATTCAATGAATATGACAGGGGAGTGCGGGGTTACAAGAGGTTAAAAGTTAACACACATCTTGAAGTCAACACACACAATGAAGAGTGATCACTTGTATTATAAAAGGCAATTTTTTCTTCTTTCTGTTACAATCCTAAACACGTATACACTGAACTTGAAACACATTTGTCATTAGGGGCACTCCCCACTCGGATTTTCCGCCACCGTGTTCCGAGGTGTGGTGCCTATAGTCTCGTACTTCGGATTAGTATTGTGGAGGCACGCAGGTTTGAGCACTGCTGTTGGCCATACTGACTTAGATTATCAGGGTCTCCCCCAAGTTACACCAGGTGAATGCCGGTACGGTACTTAGATAAAAAAACAAGCCACTATCTTTAATTTTACTGTCCCGGAATAGTGCTTGCCGAGAGACGTCATCTCTTCGAAATGTGACGGGCTTAGGTTAGAGCTATCTCTAAGGTCCATAAATGTAAGTTAAGTTAATTAAAATAGGTATTATTTTTCACAGTTAAGGCTTGTGGCCGACTATGGGAATGACCTACTGTAGAGTAACAGACGTGAAGGTAGAATTCTCAAATGTTGGAATGTTTGGAAAATGTGATTTTTAACAGCTGTGTTCTTCCTATCGCGAGCCATAATTTGAGGTTGTTTCAGGTGGCAATAGATTTTAAAATCTACCTACTTACATGGCACTGTATCCCTCAGTGGGCTTTGGCCTCCTTCAGTCTTCACCTCCACTCCTCCCTGTCGATTGCTGCTCTTCTCCATCCCTTTATCCATAGCAAATGTTGAGTATCTGCACGCACTGTCTCCAATCTTGGTTTTCCTACTGTTTTTGTTTCGTAAAATTTTCCATCCAAGGCCTTCTTTGCAATTCTATACTCGTTCATCCTTTGTACATGTCCTGCCATCTTAATCTTTGAATTTTTATTTCTTTTACTACGTCTACACCTTTGTATAGTTCGTACAGCTCATCATTCCGTCGGATTCTCCACTCTCCATTCTCTTCTACGGGACCGTATAGTTTTCGAAAAAAATCTTCCTTTCGAAAATGCCCAACATCTCTTCCACCCTTTTGCGTATGCTCCAAGTCTCGCAACCGTAGCATATCACCGGTCTGATGAGAGTTTTATAGAATCTTAGTTTCGTGTTCCAAGTTATTTGTTTGGACCTGAAAATGGTTTGTAGTGAGTTATAATGCTCTGTTCGCTGCTGCAAGTCTCGCTCTGATTTCTTCTATTTGGTCATTGTTATCATTTATGATCGTTCCTAGGTATTTTAACTAAGTTTCTAATTTGATCTCATCATCTCCTAATTTAATAGATCCGTTACCTTTGGGTTTCCTGCTCTGTAACACTGCTTCTGTTTTGTTTGTATTGATCTTGAGTCCTATTTCCATAGCTCTTCTCTTCAATTCCAAATACGCTTCCTCTGTAGCTTGTTTCATTCTGCTCATAAAATTTATATCGTTTGCATATCCTATTAGCTGAACTGATTTGTAGTAGATTGTTGCGTTTCTGTCTGCTGGTATTTGACTTATTACGTGTTTCAATGCGAGATTGAACAGGGTTTGAGCCAATCCGTCCACTTGTTTCAGGCCATTCTTTACTGTAGAATTGCCGGTTGTGAGTGAGATCCTATCTTGATATACGTTGTTGAGTCATCCATTGTTGCTTTTACTAGTCTTGTTAACTTACTAGGGATTTTAAAGTTCTCCATAATTTCATACTACATTGCTCTATTAATGCTGTCATATGCCTGCTGGAAATTTATAAAGATTTGGTATATGTCGACGCTGTGTTCCCACGCTCTTTCTAGTAGCTGTTTTACTGTGAAAATCTGGTCTGTAGTTGACCTTCCAGGGCTAAATCCACCTTGATATTCTCCTATGATGTTTTCTGTGTATGTCTTCAGTCTGTTTGTTAGAATTGCTGTTAGTTAGTATTTTGTACTCTGCACACGACAGGGATATCCCTATGTAATTACGGCACTGAAGTGTATTCCCTTTTTTTTATATATATATAACAATGCTAGTTTTCCATTCTGTGGGTATCTTCTCCTCTTTCCATATCTTCGTGAAGATTTTAAAATAGTTCATCTCTATATATAAAATTGAAAGTGACTATGTGTGCCTGAGCATCACACAAAAAGTACTTCAACGTTGGAATGATTTTTCGCACATGATCAGACACTGGATCGGGCTAGGAAGCTATCGTATCACTTTGATTCTAAATTTAATATCTTCAGAGATAATCGACCATCTAATTGTCCATTGAATTCCAATGGCGGTAGTAAATAATGGAAAATTTTAAAGCAAATCACGCGGCAACTCCCACTACAGTGTTGATCGACGGGTTGACTACCGCCAAGTGGTCAAATTTGACACGACTATCAATTCATTAACAACGGCTATCTCAGGTAGCACATCCTTAACAAAGCTGATTGGTGACAGTCCAGATGACTGTTGCCAACATATTTTATTCACCCCTCACAACGGGTGAGGAAATCAGCTAGTATGCATTACAACAAAGAGCGAGTTTGTATTGTGTGTGCGTGCGTTTATCTGTCCTGTAAGACTTAGTACCGGAAAACAATGCGTATTATTCGAAATTCGGCGCCTAACCAAGACTATTCCGAAGTCTCTGAACTAGTCTAGCCAAGACTCTTCCAACGGCACCTGAACCACTCCTCTACACCTTCTGGTTCATTAGATATATTTGTTGGTTGCAACACGTTCACAACTTGGGTGCTTGCGAACGCGGACAACCACAAAACTTTTGTATTGTGTAGAACAATATTTATGCCAAGTATGGTTCTGCTACGTCTAACGTGATGCAAGCAACTTAATTGAATTTTATAGGAAATAGGTTGTGAACACTGAAAAAATTGGGGACGGTAACACTCACAGGATTTATCTATTGTGTCGAATCATGTATATGCCAATTTTGGTGCAGATTTTTCTAAATTAGAACTATGTTCACCGAAATTGGTATAAATATTATCTAATGGAATTGACCCAGTTAAAAAAATGGTTTGGCAACACTGATCCACAATACCAATCAAGACGGTACTGTCAGTTCTGTGTTAGTCTAGTTAATACCATTCCAACGACACTTCAACCACCTCACTACACTCTGTGGTTCCTAAAATGTATTTTGTGGACACGGAGATACGGACGGACTTAGCTGGATTATAAGTTTCCGTTTTGTTACCTACGCTGTCAAGGAACTTCAAAGTTCTTAAATATAAGAAAGACGATAATTCATTTCACTTTTCGTATGAGAAACATTTTTTAAATTTTAATTTCAGTGTATTTTGTGGTAATTACACGGTTTTATTTATCTTCACTCGTATGGTAGTTGTGAGACGCAAATTTTGTAAATGATCCACTTCCAAACTAGCTAGAGATCTTAAACTTGGTAGTGCTAAACCCGATGACAATAAACAACGACGTAAAAAAAATCCATTGATATCATCAGGTTGTCAGTGTTGCCAACGTGGTATAGTTTATTTTTTGAAATGCGGTTTATTGGATATTTGTTATGCTCTCAAAATGCAGTGTTGGAAAGGCTGAAATACTATAGATCAAACGTTGAAAATATAGTTTTCCCACGTTAAAGTAGTATAATATTCACAGTTTAAAACACTGAATCCTGTGCTTCACATGTAGTGCTTGTCATCCCTAGCGGATAATAAATATCCAGTAAAGTTTATATCATCATCATCATATTCAGCCGTTTTCTATCCACTGCTGAATGAAGGCCTCCCCATTTTCTTTCCACATATCTCGGTCTGCTGCTATTCTCATCCATGTAACTCATGAAAAACGCTTGTTTCCATCTACCCATCTTCCATTTGGACGTCACCTCGGTCGTTTCTTTTCTCTAGGAATCCAATGTAGTACATTTGTCGTCCATCTTCCATCTGTTCGTCTAGCTATGTGATCGGCCCATCTCCACTTCATCTACTTCGCAGTCTTAATTACATCTTCTACCTTTGTTTGTGCGCGAATCATCCATTCCTTCCTCTTCCTGTCCCTCCTGGTTATTCCTAGCAAGCATCTCTTCATTGCTCTTTGTGTGAGTCTCAATCTTTGAGTTGTTTGCGCATTAAATGTCAAAGTTTCACAGCCGTACATCATCACAGGTAAGACATTAATTATAAACTTTACGCTTCAGACACATTGGAAGTTTGCTTTTGAAAATAAAGTGTAGCCTTTCAACGAGCTCGACGCTATTTTACATCTTCTATTTTTTTCACCAGTCAACTTGGAATTCGATGTTTTGAGCTGCCCTAGGTAAACGTACTCATCAACTATGCCTATTGTCTCTCTGTTAATCTTTATGTCCCTCTTTGCAGCATGTTGATTGTACATTACTTTTGATTTATTTAAATTCATTTTAAGGCCTATTTTAGAACTCTCATTACTCAGTTCTTCCATTCTGATTGGTAGTTCTTCTGCACAGGACTATATCACCAAGGGAATCGTAGATGATGAAGATATTCGCCATTAATTTTTATTCCAACTTCATCCCAGTTAAATTTGGGAAACTCTCTCCAGGACGACAGAAAACAGTTTTGAGAAATTTAATCACCTTGCCTTACCCCTATTCTAACTTTATTTTTTTCACTTTCTTGATGAAATCTAATGACAGATGTGGCAGTGGAGTAAATGTTTCGCAGTAACTTCATGTATGCACTTCCGATGCTTTGATGTTCAAGTGATTTATGTACTGCTGCCAAGGAGACCGAATCGAAAACATTTTAAAAACCTATGAATCCCAAACATAGTGGAAGTTCATATTCATTAGTCCTTTCCTAACTGTGTGACCACAGGGGGGCACAGGGGGCAACCCCCGAAATGAATATTGGGAAAATACACTAGATATATTAAGTTTCAGGCACTTCGTACACGATACTTGTGGGTCAGTGCATGTGAACTCGTCTAGCTTAGCTGCTCAACTCCTTTCAAAAACCTTTTCTTTTTTTAAATATTTATATCCCTTATATAAGGATAGTTCAAAATGAATATCATTTTATTTTTATACGAATCTATTAATTAATGCTAGCAGCCACTTTTGTATTGCGGCGCATGCCAAAGTTTGTGTTAGCAGACATTTACGGAAAATATAGTATATGCGGACTCGTTTATCATAGAATATTCAAACAAGAAACATTCTTAGGCCCCTGCATGGAAAACCTAGAAAGTAATTGAACTTGTCAAAATGGTATTCAAATGTGATTGTTGAAATAGAAACAATTTCGGTTTTCAATACGCCTTTTCGCCCGAAAGAGATTGAATACCAAAGTTGATTTTTGTGCACCATTAACTTATTAAAATATGTTGAAGGTTAATATATGCTTTATTAATTTTTACGAATTTTCGAAAATCCAAAAATTCGTATTTTATACATATTGGAGGCCCAATATCTCTGGTGGAGCAAACTATAAAAATCGAATTTCTTCACGCGTTATCCATTTACGTTAATAGAAACTACAGTAAAAATGTGAACTTTGATATTAGTATTTGAAGGTAGCTACAAATTTGGTTCAAATTGGGGGTGAATAATGCTCGTGCGCGCTATGGTATGAATACTGGACATTTTTATCTCTTGTTGGAGATCAAATATAAGTCTATATTTTTACACACTACGCACTTATGTCAGGAGAAAGAAAACGAATCTTATGATAGGGAAAAAGCAAATAATTGCAGTTAAGAGACCAGACGGGACCGTAACACGAAGTAAGGAAGAAATTACAAACATATTTGAAAATTTCTACAGAGAATTGTAATACTCCGAAGAAGAACAAGCAAATGAAGACTCAGAAGAAAATGATGTAGAAGTTCCAACCGTAATGAAAGAAGAAGTGGATAAAGTACTTCGAGGGATGAAGAACGGAAAATCGTCAATAGAAGATGGACTTACAGCAGAGATGTTTAAATGGGGAGGTGAAAAAAAATGAAAGAGGAACTTGAGAAATTATTCTCGATGTGCCTGAGGAAGAGAGAAATACCGTCAAGTTGGAATAATGTTATCATTCTGTTGCACAAGAAAGGGGACAAAGAACGCGTCGAAAAATACAGACCAATTAGTTTACTATCAGTTCTATATAAAATGTTCAGCAAAGTTATTTTGAATCGTATTGAACGAGACTTAGATTTTAGCCAGGGAAGGGAACAAGCCGGATTTTGTCGTGTATTTAGCACAGTGGACCACATACAAACATTGAATGAAGTTATCGAAAGGACTAATGAATATGAACTTCCAGTATGTCTAGTATTCATAGATTTTGAAAAGCTTTCGATTCGGTCTCCTTGTCAGCAGTACTTAAATCATTTGAACATCAAGGCATCGAAAGTGCATACATCAAGTTACTGGGAAACATTTACTTCACTGCTACATCTATCATTAGACTACCAGGAGTGTAAATATGAAACCGGAATTTGTGCATAGACGGCCTTAGCTGTCACTGTGGTTACCGTAAAACTGCGTCTTTGGCGCCACTTGCTTGTTTTGACTGCTGATAACGATTTGCAACTCACAACTATACAAGTTTCATGTCATAGTGTAGTGTTTAATAGCGTTGAACCAGCAAACTTTTTTTTTTAAAGAACCGGCGAGTGCTATAAGTTGTATTTATGTGTGATTAAGGTTATTTATATTCATGTCTTGGCTATACTGTCATTTTTCATAGTTACGTACATCGATTGTTTTGTAGTGGTAGTTTGGAATGTTCGTTCGCTAGTTGATTGTTTTTAGATCGTTGCTATTCAAACTTGTATGTCAGAGGTCCGAGTGTCTGGATGTGTAGGCAAGCACATCCTCGCGGTAGTCTTCATGTTGTCCTATGTCAGGACAGATATCTGAACAATCGTTCAAGTCTTAGCATCTTATCGTCTATAAGCACAATTGTCGTGTGAGTGGTGAATTTATATGAAGTTAGTACAAGTCTTGCAATAAAGAGAAGTTTTCATGATATGAGATATGTGGACTATGAATCCAAAATCGTAATTTACAATTCTATGTTTAGTGACGTCACGTGTGTAATACATCTAAGAGAGAATCAATCACTTTAGTATTCTTAATCTGGAATATTTGAAGACATCTAATCTTTATATTAGAAAATACTACAAGACAAAATATAGTATTTTTATGGCGTAGTTTGTAGGTACAAATCTACAAAGTACGATGTGCGGACAGCATTGATCTTTTGTTACTATTTGAAGAAAACTGCTGCAGAATCGCATCGCATGCTTGTCGAAGTTTACGGTGATCATGCTCTTGGTAAGTCACAGTGCTATGCGTGGTTTACAAAATTTTAAAAGTGGCGATCTTGACGTGAGAAATGAAGAACGTTGAAGCCCACCGAAAAAGTTTGCAGACAGCGAATTGCAAGCTTTGTTGGATGAGGATGACGCTCAAACGCAACAACAACTCGCGGATCAATTAAATGTGACACGAGAAGCAGTTTCCATACGTTTAAAAGCCATGAGCAAGATTCAGAAGGTGGAAAAATGGGTTCCACATGCATTGACTGAACGACAGCAGGAAAACCGAAAAACCACTTGCGAAATTCTGCTCGCCAGGTACAAAAGGAAATCCTTTCTCCATCGAATTGTGACTGGTGACGAAAAGTGGATCTATTCCGAGAATCCTAAGCGAAAAAGATCATGGGTAACTCCAGGAGAACCGGTGACGTCGACTGCAAGACCAAGTCGCTATGGGTGGAAGACAATGCTTTGTGTTTGGTGGGATCAGAAGGGATCTATTATGAACTGCTGAAACCTGGCGAAACCGTTAATATGCAACGTTACCGACAACAAATGATCGATTTGCATCAAGCTTTGCGTGAAAAACGACCAGAATATGACCAAAGACCACATAAAGTGATTGTACTTGACGATAGTGCACCTTCGCACATAGCAAAACCGGTCAAGGAAACGATTGCGACGTTTGGCTGGGAAATCCTTCCGCATGCGGCTTACTCACCAGACTTGGTGTTTTCCGATTTTCAACTATTTGCATCCATGGGACACGCACTTGCTGACCAGCGCTTCGCATCTTACGGAAATGTACAAAAATAACTTGATGACTGGTTTGCAGCACAAGAGGCACAGTTTTTTTTTGGTCTGGTATCCACACATTGCCGGAACGACGGCAGAAGTGTATCGCTACCGATGGCCAATACATCGAATAAAATAGTTCTTAGCATTGCCATCGAAAAGGCGTCAACGAGACAAAGAACGCGTCGAAAAATACAGACCAATTAGTTTACTGTCAGTCCTATACAAAATGTTCACCTAATTTATTTTGAATCACATTGAACGAGACTTAGATTTTAACCAGGGAAGGGAACAAGAAGGATTTCGTCGTGGATTTAGCACAGTGGACCACATACAAACATTGAATGAAGTTATCGAAAGGACTAATGAATATGAACTTCCAGTCTGTCTAGTATTCATAGATTTTGAAAAAGCTTTCGATACGGTCTCCTTGGCAGCAGTACTTAAATCACTTGAAGATCAAGGCATCGAAAGTGCATACATCAAGTTACTGCGAAACATTTACTCGACTGCCACTTCTGTCATTAGGCTGCATCAAGACAGTGAAAAATTTAAAGTTGGAAAAGGGGTAAGGCAAGGAGATTCAATTTCTTCCCAACCGTTTTCAGCTGTCCTGGAGAGTGTGTTCCAAAATTTGAACTGGGATGAAGTTGGAATTAAGGTCAATGGCGAATATCTTCATGGCCTACGATTCGCTGATGATACAGTCCTGCTTGCTTCAAGTGCAGAAGAACTACAAACCAGAATGGAAGAACTGAGTAATGAGAGTTCGAAAATAGACCTTAAAATGAACTTAAGTAAAACAAAAGTAATGTACAGTCAACCTGCTGCAAAGAAGGAAGTAAAGATTAACGGAGAGAAAATAGGCATAGTTGATGAGAATGTCTACCTAGGCCAGCTCAAAACATCGAATGCAAAGTTGACTGATGAAATAAATAGATGATGTAAAATAGCGTGGAGTTCATTTGGAAGACTACACTCTATTTTCAAAAGCAAACTACCAATGTGTCTGAAGCGTAAAGTTTATAATCAATGTGTCTTACCCGTGATG
This sequence comes from Lepisma saccharinum, assembly GCA_022664845.1. Lineage (NCBI taxonomy): Eukaryota > Metazoa > Arthropoda > Insecta > Zygentoma > Lepismatidae > Lepisma > Lepisma saccharinum. The sequence goes on along the minus strand of JAGDQP010001374.1, from coordinate 43,260 downwards.
ATGTACGGCTGCGAAACTTGGACATTGAATGCGCAAACGACTCAAAGATTGAGACTCACACAAAGAGCAATGAGAGATGCATGCTAGGAATAACCAGGAGGGACAGGAAGACAAATGAATGGATTCGCTCGCAAAGCTAGAGGATTTAATCAAGACTGCGAAGAAAATGAAGTGGAGATGGGCCGGTCACATAGCTAGACGAACAGATGGAAGGTGGACGACAAATGTACTACATTGGCTTCCTAAAGAAAAGAAACGACCAAGACGATGTCCAAATGTAAGATGGGTAGATGAAATCAAGCATTTTTCAGGAGCTACATGCATGGATGAAGATAGCAGCAGACCGAGATATGTGGAAATAAAAGGGGGAGGCCTTCATCCAGCAGTGGATAGAAAACCGATAAATATGATGATGATGATGATATGTATATCCAGTGTTCAGTTGGTAACATGGCTGCTCCGCAATTTCACTCTGTCTTTTTCATTCCATTATGCAACCAAGCCTTTGGCAAAACGTTGCCACCTTTCTATACGTGTTTCAGGATCTTATAAAGTTTTCTGCATCTATTAACATTTAAGCATTTCAATTATCATTACAGTAGTAAAATCGTAATTCTGATTTTAATACAGTATATTTACTTTCAGAACCATTCTTTATACGAGTTACTAAAATATGCACGAGCATTATTCATCCTCAATTTGCAAATCTGCTACTTCCTTCAAACTCAACTATCAAAGTTGAAATTTCTGCTATAGTTGCTCCCGACATAAGTGTATAAATTGTGGAAAATTTAGATTTTGAAATGGTCTTTGATCAGAGAAGGATCTTCAATGTTGCTACCAAAACGTACACGAGCATCATTCAACAAGTTGCAAATACGTTTAAACTTAAATATCAAAGTTAAAATTTCTATCGCAGTTCCTCCTGACACCAATGTATAAGGTGTGAAAAAAAAATAGTTTTTTATATTTTGTCGCACCAGAGATATTAGGCCTCCAATATGCATAAAATGCAAATTTTTGGATTTTCAAAAATTCACAAAAAGCCTTCATATTAGGTATTAATTCAATATACTTTGATATGTAATAGTGTACAAGAAATCAACTTTAATGTTCAACCCCTTTTGGGCGAAAAAGCGCCTTGAAAACTGGAATTGTTTCTATTTCGACAGTCATATTTGAATGCCAGTTTGACCAGTTCAATTACGTTTTATGTTTTCCATGCAGAGGACTAAAATTATCAAGTAGATGTTATTGGAAAGAATGGTTTTTATTTGAATATCATATGATAAACCAGTCCGCAGATATTACATTTTCCGTACAAATCTGCTACCCCAAATTTTTTTATACACTTAATACAAAAATGACCGCCATTAATCAATCGGTTGGTAATTATAAAAATAAAATATTATTATTTTTGAACCGTTCTTATGTAAGTGATATAATAATTATTATTATTATTATTATTATTGAAAGGGGTCGAGCAGCCAAACTAGACGATTTCAGATGGACTATGCACTAAAGCTTGGTTGAATAAACGTTGAAATATTTTGGATAAATATAAAGTATGTGATACTCTTTGGTATTTGTAGAGGTGACCCCTAAGAAAATTTTTACCTCCCCCCGCGACAATTGGTCTGGTTACACCGCTGTCCTTTCCACAACTTTATTCAATGCTTGTATGTTGTCCATGTGGTGCTATATCCGGCTTGTTCCCTTCCCTGGTTAAAATCCAAGTCTTGTTCAATACGATTCAGAATAACTTTGGTGAACATTTTGTATAGAACTGACGGTAAACTAATTGGTCTGTAGATTTCGACGCGTTCTTTGTCCCCCTTTCCTATAGGTACAACAAAATGATAACAGCATTCCTGAGGCACATCGAGAATAATTTAGCAATTTCTTCTTTCATCTTTTCACCTCCCCATTTAAACATATCTGCTGTGAGTTCATCTTCTCCTGGCAATTTTCAATGCTTCACCCCTCGAAGAACTTTATCCACTTCTTTCATTACGGCTGGGACTTCTATATCATTTCCTTCTGAATCTTCTTTTCCTCGTTCTTCTTCGGAGTAGTACAATTCTCTTTAGAAATGTTTAGATATTTTTTTAAGATTTCCTCCTTATTTCGTGTTACGGTCCCGTCTGGTCTCTTAACTGCAATTATTTGCTTTCTCCCTATCATGAGCTGCTGTTTGGTTTTCTTCAGACTCTTGTTTGCCTCGACTGTATTTCTAACAAAATGCTTGTATCTTCGTACATTCTCTCTTATTTTCTTTCTTACTCTTTTATTTAGTTGTATGTACTCAATCCTCTTTATGTAATTTTCCTCTT
>JAGDQP010001374.1:0-40527 GCA_022664845.1 Lepisma saccharinum | reverse complement strand
CTCGGATGGGGGAAAACGAAGATTATATTCTTTCCTGGTTGGAAGGCCGGATGGAAAGAGGCCATTGGGAAGACCAAGACGTCGTTGGGAGGACAACATTAGAAGAGATCTTCGAGAAGTAAGTGTTCGTGTTGAAAACTGGCTTGATATTGCCCAGGATATAATTCAATGGCGAACGTTTGTTATTGCGGCGATGAACTTGCGAGTTCCATATGCCATAGAATTAGTTAGTTACTAGGGTATTGACTGGATATTCAGTATCAGCTTGTCGTGATAACCATGATAAATGTGAAGCATGAGACGTAGTGTTCCAAACTGTGAATATTTTACCATGTCAATCGCTGAAATTGTCGAACAAATGTAAAACATATTGGACACCAGAAAAGCACTAAAAATGTAAAAATAAGCTTTTCCTCATTTCCTTATCTACCGTGAAAACTTATGTGACTAAAAGTAAAACAGTGAGGGTACCAATAGATAATTATGTTCATGTTGAATTATATCTTAATGTACTTTAAGAAGTTTTTATTAAGATAGGAAAATAAGAGAAAGCATATTTACTCCTATTTAGTTCATTAAAAAAAATATATATAAAAGCATATTTCTTTAAAAAATATTTTTATAGATAATTTTGATACACGAAATTTTATCCAAGAATCGTGTCACGGGCTCCTCATGTTAAAGCATAATGCTCTCGCTTTTGGTACGAGCGGTTTCGGATTCAACCCTCAGAAAGTGTTAGCAGCATTAGTGTAGATCCAGAATCGTGATGCCAACTGGGGCCTAGGTGAGTGCGTCCTAGTTTAAACTAGGACGCACTCACCTTTGTAGATGTCTACAAAATTGAGATGAGCGAGTTGGCATTTATAGTGCCAAACATGTTATTTTGCTGGAAGTAAGAATGTCGTCATAGATTATTTTACATCCAAGTAAACAGGATAGGAGTGTGACGGGCGAAGGAAAACTGCAACCTAAGAAGTTACCAGTGTTCAAATATATTTTCGGGACAGGTGAGAGGGGCGCTTTACCTCCCAAGATGTCCTACGTTTCCTTAAGCACGAAATCGTTTACTCCTCCTTGATACAACTATTAGAATGCGAAATATTGAAACTTAATTACTTCCCTACATGGTGGCGTGTACCTTGTGACGTCACTTCTTTTCCATTCTGATTGAAGTTTCTTTCTTTGGATGAAATTATAAGCAATACATCATTTATTCCATATTGATACGACCATTATATTCCGAAATATTCAAATGTAAATATTATTTCAAAATGGCCGTCTGAAAATATGTGCCGTTACATGTTTTCCCTATTAACATAGGTTCATAAGGTTTCCGATGACATTTTGAGCTATACATTCTTTATGTACCGGTATTGAATACTTTGTGATGTCACATATTTTTGCTAGTGTGATTGGACTTTCTACTTTGGGATACAATCCTGAGAAAGACATTTTTTTTCATCTACAACACTTAGAACGCGAGATATCGAAATCAAAAAAAAAAAAAATGAAACTGGCCGCCTTAGCTAAGTGACGTCACCTTTTTTTCTATTCTGAGACAGCTATTATTTTCGCGGTACAACTCTGAATCAAATGTCGTTTATTCCACGTCTATAGCATAATTTTATTTATTAAAAAAAAAAAAAAAAATGAAAATGGCCTGCTGGAGGGTGAGGGGTTCATTTCATCGTCTCGGCTCAACCTGTTTTCTCCCGATCTCGATGTGGGAAACACAACTCTGAAGTTATTTTTCATGTACTTCATCTTTAAATAAGACAAAAAAATCTTGCCTATGCTATTTTTCGTATGTTATTTATATGGGAAATACATACATTATGTGTAATGTTAAAGTTGGTGGTTGGAAATTGTGTAACGTCACACCTTATCGCTTTCGTTGATTGTAATTTCGAGTTTCCTGTGTCATTCTCAGCTAGACATGGTTTATTTCAGCTCGATACACCTACTGAAATGGGAGATATTAAAATCTAATTACTGTATATTCCAAGATGACGACGGTAATCTGTATCGACAGTTTGTTTAGACTTGTAGGTTGCAATGCTGAGTAAATGATCGTTTATTATATTCCGATAGCTCAATTAGAATTCCAGATATTTCAATGTATTTCAATCAATATGTATGACGTCATATCCTATTACATTTATAATTGGCCATCTATTACGTTAGAACCTAATACCGCGTCATAGCATATGCACGTACATCACTTGTCGCCCTGACTACTGTGCACTTGATGATGAATATGGTAAACTGCATACACAGACACACACACACATAATTACATACAAAACATACATATACATACATGCATTTGTTATCTCATACGATATCGTTTTTACGGATTTGATATCCGATGGCCGCCGAAATATGTATCACCTGATACCTTACCGGTAGTTTGCTTGTAATCGCAGGTTGAGGGATGTTATTCATCCCGGAAAATCCGGGACCGTACCAGAATCGAGATATGCGTCCCGGTGCCTCGAAAATAATTTTCGGGGCTCATAAATGTAACGGTTTTCAACAAAGAAAGGACGGGCGGAGGGTGAATATCGTTTTCTTTCTTTTGACATTTTTATATTCTCTTGAATTTATGAGTACGGCAGATTAAAAAAAAGTAAAAATCAAATTGCGAATACAATGACTTTAATTAAGTTCACGATTCAACTACCATTACATTGGAAACGGTAGTTTGACATTTTGACGTGGTTCAAGTCTTGAGGGTTGAGTTCTGTACAATCATGCTAAGTTTGAGGCAAATATGCCGAAAGCGTTCTCAAATGAGGCGCGAATGTAAGTTTTAGTAAATGAGAATCGTTACCACGGAAACAGTGGGAAAGTTATTGTGCACCTAAAACGTGCAGGATTGCCCACTCTATAAGAATACCGAGTTTGGTTGTTGCGTAATTCGGGACAATCCCTTTTTCTTTTAGTATTGTTACCATGGAAATCATACAACTTTCAGTTAATTTCTTAATCCATAAACCTTCTACAGCACAACCACTATCATTGCACAAAAATTGGTGATTATCGGTCCAGAAACCTAGGAGGAGTTTAAGTACAAAGTGAACGTATAATAGCCTAGTTCGCTCAGCTCAATTAAGAATTGAAGGACTCTGGTTTCGAAAACTAGACAAAGCGACGATCAGGAGCCGGTGCACTGACCACTTGAACTAAAAGCAGCCTAACAGGACAATACCCATCGTGAACTGTCAAGTCAAGAAGTCTAGTTATAATTTGGTATAGCCTATCTCTTTATTATTAACCAGTGACGCGAAGCCCAGTCGGGGAGCTGTGTACATGTGGCACCGCCAGGCATAAGCAGCGAGCATCCAATTGGGATGATCTATGTGTCGTTGGAATTTTCGCGCAGAGCTTTCAAACGACACCTTAACTACATTCTTAATCCTAGTAATTCTTAAGTTAAAAGTTGTTGATTGTACCCACTAACTACGGGCAACTGGGACCCCCTCTATGTCAGGAATAGTTCATCCTTTCTGGATGATATATGCAGATTTAAATTCGTCTTGCCGAGACCTTTCCAACTAAATTTCAATCGCCTCCGTAGTCCTAACTAGTGGTTCCTGAGTTGAAAGATGTCGCCGACAGACGAATGAGCCGATGGACGGACAGACGGAGAGAGGGGTGATATAAAACTTAATAGCTTTTGCTGCTGAAGCCTAAAAGGGATTTTATGGGATACATGGGCATGCTATTTAGTCCCTAGCATGCAAGCATTTACGTATAGACATAATTTGTCTGTTAGCTATACTATAAGGACATAGGCTTGAGCACAGGGGAGCAGAGGGGGCAGCTGCCCCCACCCAATTAAATGTAAAAAATAGTATAGAAGGAAACCCTCAATACAGTAAGTTCTGTATATTGGGCGAGAAGGCTAAAAATGAATCTTCCCCGAACTCCTAAGAAAAGAATCCGAAAAGTCGTGTCCTGCCAACCTTCCCACAAGTTTCTGGCCACGTAAGTGCATTACAAAGTATTCATGAATAAATATGAAATCCAAAATAATGAGAACAAATCTAATGAAAAGGGATTTGAGCTTCTGCCTCAGTTTATGCGCGAGAAATAGCGAGAATATTTTGTCTTTCGCTTCGTCTTGCATCAAGTTTTTCACTGTTGATATGATGGGGTAAATTTGATACCACTTTCATTGTCGCAGTTTCAGTCTTAAATCTTTTTTTTTTTTAATTTCGTATTTTGAATTTCGTATTTTGGTGCATTTTCTTCTTTACCAGTCTTTACTTTCATTGTCACAGTTTCAGTCTTAAATTTATCTCTTTTTTTTTATTTCATATTTTGGTGCATTTACTTCTTTAAAAATGCGCTTCCGTTTTGTGTATTTTTTAAACATGTTTTTACAGCTAGCTTAGATTCGACATTAATCTTCATTTCTGTGAATTGGATTTTTAAGTTTCAAGTTTGTTTTGTCTTTTGGGTTTTTTGACTTGCCCTTTCCCTTACAAACTTTGGTTTTCAAAATTTTCACCAACATTCGGAAAAACAGCATTTTGAATCTCACCAAAAACTTCGATTTGCCCCTCCCGAATCTTTTTGCATACGGACCTAGCGAACACAGCAGAGTCAACTACATCCAGATGATCCATTCCAACCAGCTCCACTAGATAGTGATGAACGCAGGAAAAGAATTCTACGGGGCCCACTTCGTCCTGAGTTAGCAAGATTTCCGAAGAAGAAAACTGGGAATTCAGAACGGAGGTTTTAGTAGTCGTGGTATGCGATTAGAATATAGTATTTCTCAGGATGCTGCGTTTTGCTTCAACTGACATTTTTGGCGTCCCATGATCCTATCTGCAAAGAGTATTAGACATTGCATTCATCAGTAGGGGATTTTCTAATTGGAAGAAAACTGAAAATCTTAGAGCACACAGTTTGTTTAATCCTCATAAAAACAGGACGAAAGCAAAACAAGATCTTCTTTCCGGCACAATGAATGTAAATTTTATTACACGAGGAGAGAAAGAAGTCGTACACAAAATTGTGAAACTTGTGAAGATACTTTTTGATATTGTAATGCGTTTGGATGTATGTGGTAAACCATTGCAAAGTCACGATGAATCTGAGGAAAGTGTTCAGAAAGTACTCTTTCTAGAATCTGTTGACTGCCTAACGAGATTTTATGCAGAGTATTGAGATTTTATGAACAATGCAGAGAAAAATGCAATGTGTCTTAGCAACCGCTTTCAAAACGACACTCTACAAGCAATTTCCAATGTCATGATGGAAAACCTCAAAGCTGAGATGGAGTATAATAGCTGATGAAACTAATTGTACCCTAGCAGCACAAAATATCGGGCCAATAATTCAACCAATTGACCTGATATTCTGTGCTGCTTGCTTAGACATAGTGTGTAACGTCACCTCGCATCCTGCGAGATGCCTATATTCTTGTACGAGACTTATAAGACCTCCCACCTGTTTATATAAAATCACCTTTCGGAATTTGTAATGTTAAATATATTTATGAAATTATCAGAAGAAGGTTATGACATATATAAATCTTCAATATATCTAAATTTGTTTATAGAATGTTATTTTGGTATAAATACTTTTGAAGTATACTATAACCACTAAAGACATTATACATAATAAGAAATTATACCAAAGACTTTCGAATTATATAGAAATTAATTTACCAAAGTATACTAAACCTCTATGGGAGACAGTCTAATTTCCTTGTAATGTCTATGTCATGTACCTATATAAACGCAAGCTGTATGTATGTAAGCTTAGTTCTCTGGAACATCTGAAGTGGACGGAGCTCCTAACAAAATGCTAATAAGGTGCTAATGAGACCCTTTTAATTGCTTGTTTTATTTTATTGTGTTGTTTTGTTCCCCTTTGCTCACATGGTCCTTTACCCTCACATGATCCCTCGGTCTCCTATGGTAGGAGGCGGACCACATAGACTGTAGAAAATATATTTTATGTGTTCCCCGGGATGGTCAGTTCATACTAATCTCATCTTGCCTTTCAGGTTTAATCCAAATCCTACGCCCATAGCCGGAGAGTCAAAATACATATAAGTGCCTCATTAGTAATAATCTCTACGATTATATATAGAATCATTTGGGGGTACTCGGGGTAGGACGTATCATACGAACAACTCTCAGTTGATTGTACGTTATTTTAATGAGAGTATCTGCAAACCATTGAAGTTTTCATCGGGCTATTCAACCTGGAAAAGACTGTTGTCAAAAGTGCTTTTGGTACCATTCACGAATATCTTGGAATTCCTTGGAAATTAGTGATATCTGTGTGTTTTGATGATCCATCAACGATGTACAAGCGAAGTGGAAAGCAATAAACCGAAGATTGTGTATGTTCATTGTTATGATCACTACCTTAACTTAGTACTTGTAGACGCAAGCACTTCTCATGTTCAGAAATACATGATTTTTGATTTAATGATTTTTAGCTTCTATATAATTTCATAAAGCAAAAGCGATCCGACACGCTGCCTTTGAGGATTTTCAGAAAGAAGTCAACCGTAAACTCCATCCCATAAAGTCACTTTCGAACATTAGGTGAGCTTGCAGAGCTGAAGCTGCCATTAGTAAATTTTGATTCCATCATTCACGTTTACATCAAATACCTGCGTCAATTTGTCAGAAACATGCGAAATTAATTACAGAGAATTTAGTGTCAAGTTCAGTTTCGTTTTATCAATGTAAATAATGCATCTTCTTTTGCAAATGATCTAAAATATAAGCAAATTACTGCAAACCAAAAGCTAGTACTTGGTAACAGCAGTCAAATCTGTTTCCACATTGAAGTTCGTATTAAAAGAAACGTGAAATAAGGAGTACTTTCAAGATTTGTAAAGTGAGAAGTGGGAGAGATGTTAAAAGAGGGACCAAGCGTTAAAAAGAACAGACTAAATGGGTTGGCACATGACAACGTGGAATCAGCACATAACTTTTCCTCCAAAGAAGAAATACATGTCAATCTTTTCTATCGCTTATTTGACCGTTTGCTACAAGGACTCAGTGAAACATTTTCACAGGAAGCTCCAGATATGATCAAGTTAGTAGAAAAGTTAGTAGCCTAATCAGCAGATAGGAAAGAATAAATTGATTTCCCCAGGGGAACGAAGGCTACGTTTGTGGACACACTGATTTATAATCACTCATCTTTGAAAGAATGATGCGTTTTGCAGTAAATGTAATACGAAAACTGTAATATGGTATATGTAAACCCATAAACCCATTTTTATGGGTTTACAAATCGGGTAGAAAGTTTTTTCTCAAACGTTTCTAATATCTAATGTAAGTCTCGCTGTTCAAGTTTAAAGAACTTCGTAGAACAAAAAAACAAACAAAAATAAATGCTATCTCCAGGGGAACAAGGGCCTGCATCTGTATATATATTCTGATTCATACTCGTTCATCTTTGAAAACAATAAATATTTTACAATATCTATAATATAAAACTGTGAAGGATTTATTTATTTATTTTTATTTTTTTTGGACTACAAATTCGCATTCAAGTTGATTATTTATTCTCATTATCTAAATGATATCATAGTTATACTCAGTGCATTTTTGTAATTTAATACTATTTTTGGGGGGAGGGAGAATTAATTTTGGTAAATATTAAGAAGTACCCATTCCCCCCCCCCCCTAATGCAAAAATGCTGCGCACACTAGTGTATAAGGATGACCACCGCATTTTGAATTTTCCAAACAAGGAAGCTTCTACTTTCTCTCCGTCTTTTTGCACCTACGAGGAGTCGACGTCTCAGATGAGTCTTCTTCACAAAGTCGTGTCCTGAACTTATTCCCCTGACAGACCTTTCACCCCGAGATCTTTCTTGACTCTATACATCCATTTCCTCCTTGATCTCCCGCTACCTCTCTTCCGCTCCGCTTCCATTCCCATCACTCTTCTGACTATATTCTCATTACACTGCAGTCTTCTTTCTTGTATCTTTTTAGATATCTCTTACTCTCACATTTCTCACTGTTTTTCTTGTTATCCCAGCTTCTCGTTTCTTTATTTTCAGCTTACTCACGTTTATGACATTATTATTATTATTATCAATAATAATAATAGCCACTTTACTCATTAATGTCTAAAAAGCTTTCCCCTTTAACTTACTCAAATATAAAATATGTATCAAAAGATTTAAATTTATATGATTTAATTTATATTGGGCCGGGAAATCCCAAACTGGTTGGAACACTGGCACAGGACTTTCAAACCAGTAAAGAAGTTTGTTAACATTTTAATTACTGTCGGATTATCAAATAAGGTATGAAAATTTCGAATTCTTAGCTAGTAAATTTTAATTTCCAACATTGTACTCAAGATTTAATCCAAATCATATGTTCGCATTCGAATATATCCCGACTCTGTGGATCCAGTGGTCACGATTCCATGACTTGACCAGTAAGTAGCCTAGTGGTAAGGAGGTGTGGTCTCAAGTTCCTGTAACGTAGCTATCCTGACAGTTTTTACAGGGTTCTGCTCAGTTCCACAAGGTCAATGCAGGAATGATTTTTTCAGTAGAGGCCCTTGCCGCTACCTCCACTTTCTTTATTCTAGGAACAGCGCCCCCCAGCCCCCGAGGGAAATCATATCCCAAACACTTGGGTTCATAATTGTGAATTAATTATTAATAATTTTCCGAACGTCAAAGGATTCACGTATAAGAAAAAGAATATTTTATTTTTGTTTCGATACTCACTCGTCCCATTCTTTTAGTTTTCTTTTACCAGACATTTTTTTATTTTATTTTATACAAAATCTCCTCCGACTCATGAACGCACAAAAAAATCAATGGAAGTTTGTCTTTATCTTGTTTATTTTTCAACAAGACAATGTTCCAGTTATGCTCGAGTTTCCGTCTGTCTAAATTTGCCCTTACTTTAAAATCATGTTATACTTATCGTCGATCTCTTTTATTGAGAGGTTATTTAATCAATTGAATTGGGAAGGGAAATAAAATATAAAACGAAAACAACGGCGGCTACTTACCAAGTTCAAAGGATGAATTGGGGCCACATCTGCGGCTTCGTCTGTGAGAATGGCTCGTAGGTGGGCTATGTAACTGGTTGCCAGTCTCAAAGTGTCGAGTTTCGAGAGTTTCGTGTCCGGAGGCACCCAAGGCAAAGTGGTCTTCAGGCGGCAGAACGCTTTGCTCAGGACCCTCATTCGTGCCCGTTCTCTTGCGTTCGCGGCGTTCCTTTGCTGTGGTTTCTCCTTCATCCCTGAAAATCCTCTTGCTAGCTCGCTCTCCTTGCGTCGCCGAGGCATCAGCGGACCTCAACGTACAATAACCAGACCAAACCAGGATGGAGGGATGGATATTCACTTGGAAAAGAACTCCACTAAATTTACGACTGTTTTCAGATTTTAATTTCTGGGTGATGAATGCAACCTACAAGAGAATGGTTAAAAAATATGTTTTAGAAATGGTTATTAACAGTTTATAATGAATAAAATGTGTAACAACAAAACTATTATTATATTAACACCAAAAAGTTTAGCTTTCCTAACTCACATTCAAGAAATCCTAAGTTACATTTCCAGAGTGAGTGATCTGTTAATGCTCATTTCATTAATCAGCTGTAGGCCTATATTGGGTAAGGTTGTGGCATACTGATTAGCCGACGAGAGGTGACCCAACAGTTGATTAGAAACCAGAAATCGGTGGTATAGTGGAACGCCGAAACCCAAGAAAATGATAATCCTGTTTCGTTACAGAACAGAGATTTCGATGCTTTTGTTCAAAGCACAGCTTTTATTATTTTTGGTTCAAACAAAGTTAAAAAACAACTATTTCTGGTGTTTAAAAAAATAAACAACAACAAGGTTTTTGTGGCCTTGCTCGATTACGGTACCGTTTACTTGAGTTTCTATTCAAACAGTGGATACGGCGTTTTACTCAAGAGCTATTAGTAAACTCAAGAGCTATATTTTGTGCTATTATTCGAATATGGGAGTTTTATTTAAGCTTTGGTTTTAGAAATTTTTGTTCACACAGTTTCGTTCAAATAGCGGAGTTTGGTACTTTTGTTCAAAGACAGGCTTTTATTCAAACGCAATTTTTCTTGTTAATGTTCAAACACACCGTTTTGATGAAAAACAAGCGTTTGGTAGGCTACTTACGTTCAATCACTGTTTTTAGTGCCTTTGTTCAAACACCACGTTTGAAGTATTCGTTCGAACATTTAGTACTTTTACTCAACCACCGGTTCTTGGGACCTATACAAATACTGTTTTTTGATATTCTCGTTTAAACATCGGTTTTTGGTGCTTTTATTGAGATACAGTTTTTATTCAAACTTTCTTTGTTTTTTGGCTTAAAAAAAATAAGATTTTGTGTTGTTAATAGGAACACAGAAATTTGATACTTTACTTCAAACACTAGTTTTTTTTTATATCTCTGTTGAAATACAGAAGAAAAATCTGGAAAAAACTCAGTCAGGATGGTTAACCGCTAATACCGAGCCCAGGACTCCTCGAATGCTTTGCTGACGCACTACCAACTGAGTTACAAAAGCAATATTCTGTTTAACAATCTTCAGCGCATTCTTTTTCAGTGGCTGTGGTGCAATTGAGAATTTATTGTAGAATCACACACGTTCTTGTGATACACTGCATCATAGATATATTTCATGTACACCTGTCATTCTTGCTTGATTAAAGCAAGGATTAGTTGTGATGCTAATGCAATGGTTGTCTGTTTGTTTGTTAACCATTAACATCCGCGATTTTAAATTCATTGGGATTGCTGGAACAAAGACAAATGTGTACATGGATACGTTATTCTTCAGAAACTTCTTTTGTATAATTCCTTATAGAAAGCTGGAAAGCCTGATTGCTTTGAAGTTTATTTCACACTCGTTTTGAAGATGACTGATGATCGTTTGGAGATCAAGTCGATAAACATTGACAGATATTATTTAACATCGAGATTAGATCATAAGACTGATTTGATATGTAAATACTCGAGAACACAGAATTAATTTTTCTCTTTTCAAATTAGATGATCGAATTTTAGTAAATGAAGGGCAGCTATTGGTGATATGTAAACTCATATTCAAGGAAATGGCCAATGGGTATACCATTCCTAGGCCCGACAGGATGTATAACATGACAGTAGCGAACCAATATCGTCTATATACGTCAAATGATCGTAATGTGTTGATTCCAGAAATGAAACATTAATCGCATAAAGTAATGAGAACTTTAGGCTACTTAATTGGAATAATTGACTAAGTGGCGTGCACAGTTAGACCCTATATCTATTATAAACCTGACAGGAGAAATAAGAGTAAAAAGAGTAAAAAATAAAAGCCTAAATGCTGTAGAAAAGTACATTTTAAGAACGTTTCTACACAACGCAATTTTAGGTCACTTCTTATATCATTATACGTTTTCCACCTCTGAATATTTTTTGTGCATTTTTTCCTACACAAATTAAGGGTGTACGAATAAAGGATTTTGGAAGCCTAGGGAAGATGACAAAATGTTAGCGGGAAAAAGAAGCAAACCAGGCCATGTCAGTAGTCGTATAGCTACCGGGAATACTTTAACGAAACTAGTTATGAACAGGACTGTAAATCCGATACTTTCCTCGCTATATAACGACAAAATTTAGATGCGAAAATGAGTGAAGCCATGTTTATTACGACAAAATATGTGATTCTGTAAAAGTAAGTGTTGAAGAAGCGTTCAGCAAACTCATCTTTAGAAATATATACCATATCCCACACATACTTCTTATATAATAGACATTCCCTAGACCAGCGTTTCGCAACATATGGTCCGCGGACTACAGGTGGTACTCGAGGCCTGCTCTTGGGCAGGCGCAGGGTGGGGCGTTGAACCTACCAACCAATAAAACTGATCCGCACTTGAACATAGTTTGTGGAACGCTGCCCTATACATTTTCAGCACAAAACTTAGAGGGCCTCACAAAATATGTGTATGAAATTAATCTACTTACTAAGTAAAGTGTAAGAAGCATAAATACGATGATAAACTCAAGTCATTAGCATTCTCAAACGAGCTGGTGTACTTCTAAGGATGTACTACATGTTTTTGGTAAAGTGAACTCCGAAATTGTACTGCCTTAGGAATGCTAGGTAGTATCACCAGCAAAACTTGTTTATTTTAGCGAATCCTCCTCTAGCTCAATCCAACTCTATTCAAGTTTCTTGCTCCATTGAGAATGTCCGTCTCTGTAACACATTCACAGAAACTGATTTCAGATTTCAGGTCATCGATTGCGGCGATTTACCTTGCCGTTTTTGATGAGGCTAAAACTATCCCTCACTTATTCGTTGGATTATTTTCAGACAGTGTCTAATGCTCCCTGGCTCCTAAACGAAAGCAGGAAGAGAAAATCTGACCTCAGGTTTGTTTAGCGATCTCTATTTAGATAGCGATTTGCATGCAATCTTCTGATGTCGCAGCCTTTCTTCAGTCAAGTTTTGGACCGGGGCACAGGGGGCCGATTCCTGACTGGTCGTTACGTGAGACAGAGTGCGAACGTCGAACTTCAGCCGTTAGCGACGCTTTGATTTGTATTCCTGACCGTTCGTTAACATTTATGGCGGTAGCTTGCGAGAGACAAACGTCTTCGTTTTGGTCGTTAGGTAGGGAGAGAGAGAGAGTTGATTATTCGTTCACGGAAACAAGATGGCGGCAGAGTATTAATCGATGCTTGTAGAAGTATAAAAATTGAATAAAAAATAAAATGTCCCCTCGAAAGGACGAAAGATGAAGGAAATACAATGGTCGTAAGTAACTGTTAATTAACTATAGACTTCTTTTTAATTTTCTGGATAGTTATACATTTGGTAGTAATATTACAGGAGACGTGCTTAAAATATACTTACACTAGTGGGCTTTTATTTACTATGTATCAGACAATCTTTTTGAAACAAGCCTATTACTTAGAACTACGCTTTTCTCAGTTCGTAATTCCCTCTATGTATTGTTATTATATTTGTTAATTACATGCGAAGATTGTGTTGTATGATTTCTCATATAAAATACCTCAAAAATGAATTTATGTCTGTGCTTATAGAATTCAAACGTAACATGATTAAATCATTTTTTATACTCACACGATAATTTTTTTAGTACATTTTTCATATATTATATTAAGCTATAATCATTTTACAAGAAATATGGCAGCTGTAGATTAGATAAATTTTGCGAAACTCACATTCACGAGTACACTTTCTTAATTAGTACATAAATATATTTAAGAGCGATTCCACGCGTCACGCACTGACATTTAGAATACACTTTTCGATGTTAATTGACTTATTTATGACTTCTGTTATAATTGCAACAAAGGCGATTTCAGTACACCGTTAAATAGAGGAGATATTGAAGAATACATTCCCGGTGAAAGGACACGTAATCAATAAGAATACTATATATTATTTAATGTTAAAGTTGTCGTCACGCACTGACATTTTCGCAACCCGCACTTACACTCTGACATACATTTCATTCAAATTCTCTGAAAGTATGGACCCCCCCCCCGCAAAAAATTCAAAAAACACATTCAATTTGATGTGTTTAATTTCCATTAAAAAAAATCCAGAACATATTAATATAATAAGCGTATAGGAGCAAGAGCGTCACGCACTGACATCTTTTCGTCACATATTGCAACATTTTGAAAAAGTCGCCATCTTGGATTCAAAATGGCATCCCAAAACCCATTTTCCGCATGTTTCGAGATATGAGATGAAGGTATGAAGAAAAATGAAATATGATATGAAGGTGTACCATCACGATTAGGTCGCGACAATATAGAAAACGTTAAAAATTTCGCCATCTTTAATCCAAAATGGCCGCCCAAAGCCCATTTTCCAAACCACTGAAGCTAGAGAAACGAAATTTGTTTTGAAGGTGTCCCATCACGAGTAGGTTACAGGGGCGTAGCCCCTCCGCGGTATGGGGGAAGATCTTCACCATGGAGGCCAACCCCCGGAGAGTCTACGATAAAGGGGGCCTGGAGCAAGTGTACATATATCGTCATCGGAACTGCAATACCCCCTATGTAGATTTTCTTTACAATTTCATGTTTTGGTACCAGTTTATTGTTCTGTGTACTGTGCATACTGTGGAAAAAATCATATTTAAACATTTATTTTTTTTTAGATATAGCAGCTTTCCAGCAGTACGGTACCTAAATTGTATTCCAGACTTTAGACCAGAAACCGGTTTTTGTCCTTCGTGAAAAATTCATAGTTTGCCACATAGGGGTACTGCAGTTCCGACAACGATATTATACACGTAGAAAAAGCTGTGAAATCCGAGCAAAAGCACCAGAGGTGCAAAAAATTCAGCCAACTTCTTCAGCTCTAAAATGTGGTGAAATGGAAGATGGGATAAGCCAAGTTCCTCGGCGACAGCATGTAAGACGAACACTGGAAGTTGGCGCGAGGTGGCAAGGTTCATGATCTTCAAACCATATAAGGCTGGTGGTGGCTTTAAACCCACCACCACCAAACCTAAGGCTCGAACATAATGAACCTTGCCACTTCGCGCCATATTCCAATGTTCTTGCGTGTCCTACAAAATTTTGCGCGTCACAAAACGTCAGCACTGCCAGAACCATGTTATACAGGAACAAGATTTTTTGGCGAAATTGGCGATTTCGAGGCCCCGTAAGAAAAAAACATGTTAAAGATAGGAATATGATCTTTCAAACTTAAGGACATATGGCAAATACACGTATGTGCAGGTGTGCAAAATTTCATATTCGTAGCCTGAAGCATGTTCGAGTTGTGGACCCCTGAAACTGAGTATTTTAGGCTTACTGATTCATACACTCACATTCACTCACTTACTAACTCATATTATTTAGGGTGTTCGGGATAAGCTAGAAACACAAATTTTGGCATGAAGGTGGAGGATGATAAATAGGTAAAGGGAAAAAATGCCATCATTTTGAAAAGTCGCCATCTTGTATGCATAAAGGCCGCCAAACGTAAAATTTCAAAGAATACACAGCCTAAATGGCTAAAGCTAGAAAACCGACATTTGGTATGAAGGTACATCATCTTTATTAGGCTAAGGAAATATTACAAAATCTTGAAAAGGTTGTCACATTTGGATCCAAAATGGCCTCAAAATGAAATTTACATAGAATACACAGCCTAAACGGCTTGAGCTAGAAAAACGAAATATAATATGACGGTACATATCATCAGTAGGTTAGGAAAGTATTACAAAATGTCTCGAAAGACACAATCTTGGAACCAATTGGCGGACTTCAAAATCCATTTTCAACATCGTTTGACCTAGAGTTACGACATTTATCAAGAACAGTTTAGGAAAATATTACAACATTTTGAAAAAGTCGCTACCTTGGATTCAAAATTGCAGCCCAAAAACCATTTTCCACACCGTTCGAGATAGAGAAATGCAATTTGGTATGAAGGTGTACCATCGCGATTAGGTCACGATAATATAAGATAATGTTAAAAATTTCTCCATCTGTAATCCAAAATGGCCGCCCAAAACCCATTTTCCAAACCACTGAAGCTAGAGAAACGAAATTTGGTATGAAGGTGTACCATCACGAGTAGGTTACAATAAATGGGGCAAACCACCGGGAGTATGCGGAAGACATGCACCATGGGGACACAGTCTCTTGGAGAGTCTGGTTGCGATAAAGGGAGCGAAGTCTCTCAAAACTCCACAAGTTGTGTGTTCAGCCCACCACGGGATACTGGCACTGGAGGCAGCGCCCCCAGCGAAGGAAGTATATATATTATAGACTTACAAAAAGCTGTGAAGTCCGAACAAAAATACCAAAGATGAAAAATGTTCAGCCAAGTTCTTCAGCCCTAAAAATTGGTGGAATGGAGGACGGATGAACCAAGTTCCTTGGCGACAGCATGTAATACGAACACTGGAACTTGGCGCGAGATGGCAAGATTCATGATCTTCAAGCTATAAAGCCATAAACCCACCACCACCAACCTAAGGCTCGAAGTCGAACATTATGAACCTTGCCACCTCGCGCTAAGTTCCAGTGTTCCTCTTACATGCTGTCGCTTGGCTCATCCGTCCTCCATTTCATCATTTTTTAGGGCAGAACTACTTGCACCTCTGGTGTTTTTGCTCGGTTTCACTTACAGGAACAAGGCCAGGTCACATTGGGTCAGGACAGGGTAGCTGAGTCAAAATTGGCTCACCGTGTCAACTGCGTAAAGATTCAATCATCGTGTCACCGTTTCACAGAGTCGAGTCTGGTCATTTGGGTCAGAATTGTGAGTCAGCAAGTCAGTCGGATGAAGATCAGGTCAATTGGATTAACGGCTCATTCCGATCATTCGGGTCAGGCCGGGTGACCAAAAGTGGCCAGGTTTCAGCTCTGGAAGGAACAGACTTTAGTTCCAGCGATCTCAATTTATTCGTCCAACTTTAACTAGATGGCACCACTACCTTTCCTGTTGGTGTTGTTACACTATAATATGCACTTCTGTGAAATTGAACTCGGCCTATATGACTCGGATGTTTACTTTTTCCTTCATCCTTATTCCCCATATCCATAACAATGCGCAAATTTATTTTTTTGCGCTTCAGTAGGTTGCCAACTGGTTTGCCCTAAGTGTACACTACAGGGTGATTGAAAAGTCCTAGTACATCCTGGTAGTTCACAAACCGACAAGGAAATGAAGTATCGTAATACACAAATGTGGAATGCTTCAGAGGAAATAAATTTGGGATTATCAACTTGTCTACCATCTTGAAATCCGTCATATCCGATGAATGTCAACTTTGCCAAATGGCAAGTGAGTCGTATGACATTATTAAATAACACTAGAATATTAACGGAAAAGCATTCAGGTGTCAGATTTGACTTAACAATGATCTGTAAAACTTTCAGTGAAGTTAAGTCCAACACCGTTAACAGTCACGTCAAATCTAGCACCTGGAATGCTTTTATGGGAATATTCTCGTAGTGTTTGATTTGTCTCATGAGCCATTTGCTATTTGAAAAAAAAAATGACCTCTATCCAATATGATGAATTTTAAGATGACGGACAAGCTAATCATGTACCCCAAAATGGAACCTGATCTAACTATTCCATTTGTGTGTATTTCGAAGCTCCATTTCCTTGTCGGTGTGCAAACTACTAGGCTCTACTCGGACTTCTGAATTATTCTGTATAAAGTTGTTTCTGTTTTTCTTTTTCTGTTAGTTGACGTTTAGAATTAACTTCTCACAAACAAAACGTAAAATATACGCAATGGAATTATTAACAGTAATAGTGATAATTAATATTGTGCCCCCAAAAAAGTTATGATGTTAATGTTCCTTGGCAATGTGAACCGATGATAGTTTTCCATTGCATTGTATCTAATAGTAATGACA
This sequence comes from Lepisma saccharinum, assembly GCA_022664845.1. Taxonomy (NCBI): domain Eukaryota; kingdom Metazoa; phylum Arthropoda; class Insecta; order Zygentoma; family Lepismatidae; genus Lepisma; species Lepisma saccharinum. Next base: position 23,114 of record JAGDQP010001374.1, on the reverse strand, counting down.
TCCTAAGAATAGAAGATACATTTTAAAGTGGCTTACAAATCACTACTTTCAAATCAAAAGTGAAATTATGAATCACTCAGCTGACTACGAGGTAATTCTGAATTATGCTTGACTATCAATTCAAATTTAATTGCCTAGACATTTTCCAGTTTTTTAAATAAACAATTAAATAAAAACTGAGCTTCTCAAGAATAATTTTAACAACTTGATCTCAATAAGTAGACTACGTAGACCTTAATTATAAACAGGAAGAAACAAGCACAAAATACATAATCAGTAAGATATTGTACGTAGAAATAGTTAGTTATTGCATAATATGATACTATGTAATTGTCAACCGCCTAAGCTATTTTGTCTCACTGGTTGCGCCAATGACTAATGGCGTAATTATTAAAAGTGTCAGATAGCAATCTTCACTAACTGGAATTGTATACGGGTCTTCACGCAAAGCATGTCGGTCGCTGTCTCTATTCTGTCACGGCAGAAAGAGTTTTCACGCTCACACGCCTACACTGTCAAGAGATTCTTTTTCTTTGTTTATTTAATTACCTTTTTTTTTCTAATGATGGGGTTTTTCTTCTTCGCTTCGTTGGATGGGTCTACAGTAATTCATTCATTAAATACGCAATGGCCAAAATAGGAAGAGAAGAGTGTAGTATTTTCACATTTTGGTTCATAAAAAATACCCCCACTTGCGTTTATTTTATGTATTTCTTCACACATTTCAATTCAATTCAATATTTCCAAATAAATGGGTTTTAAAGTTACAGAGGCGTAAGAGTTACATATTTTAGAAGAATGTAATTAACAGTTAACTGATTGCTGTAGATTGGAATGACTATTATAGACATCGTTTCACATAGTCAAATCTACAATGAATTGCCCGCCACGTGCACAAAATATGAATTATTTTTATTGTGCATCTTCAAGGCAGGGCTTCAGATAGTTTTGTTTCTTTTTATTTGTACTGAATAACTTGATTCCAACATTGTAGGACAAAGTTTGTGCAATAGAAATTAATAAAGATAAGAACTTTCATTTGTTTCTATCTTGTTTCATTATCCTCCATATATGCTGTAATCTGTTTACGCACTTGGGCCCTGCATTTTTATCTCTGTCCTCAGATGATTTCATTGTTGCTTCTCTAATGCGTTCTGTTGTTGCTTTTCTCTATTGTTCCACAACAATAGCAAGTGTGTTACCAGACTTTATTATGAAGTATATTGAATTTCTAAGTCACCGAGAAGCGAAAATCATAACTCTAAGGAATCAGGGCAAGATTTTGGCACTGAATGCAGAAGAATTGATAGACGGCTTTGGATTGATCGTAAACTGTCTGAGATGTAAACAAAATCTAGGAGGTAAAGTTTAGGTATTGATGTGGTCACAGAAAAGAAAAACATCGCCATGTTGTGCAGGACAATGAAAATTGTAGCAAAGCACGAACGGAAACTGAGTTCAAGGCAGATTGCTTCTAAGATGGAGCAAGAATTGGGACATAAAATTTCACACCAAACAATTTCTGAAAAGAACATTACGAAAAGAGAGACTACAGAGAAGCCACGTTTGTCAAAAAGGCACGTTCAGTGCAGATAACGATTAGCTGGCATATGTCTATGAACATTGGACAATTGAGGTTGCAAAAGTGCGATTTTTTCAGATCGAAAGACATTTACTGTGTTTGGTAATGGTGGTGGTTTGAAACTGTAAATGGAGTTACGGAAGGAGTTAAAGAAGGAGTATTTTGAGGGAGAGAAGTTCAGCGAAACTGGGTGGAGCAAAACTTTCCAAATGGGAGGGATGAATTAAGATTTGCACAGGAACAAGAGATAGATTCGAATACTGTGAAATACTTAAAGAGTTGGTTTTGAATACAGGTGTGAACGATTTCACTATGCAAACCTTGGACCATTCATATTTCACGATGGCGTTGCCAGTTGTCAACGAGGTAGAGTTTTACAGCAATTTATCTCGGATATGGTGATTCAGCATTTACACTGGCATTCCAGTTCACCAGATATGAATCCCATTGAAAATTGGTCGTCGGTTATGGCTTCAAAACTTTGTAAATGTTGCTGTACTAGAAAAAAGAAATAATATACTAAATTGTTCATGTTTGGTATCACACAAATTTGCTTAGTACACGTCAGAAACTTTTTAGAGTTAATGCCACAAATAGTTCAAGCCCTCAGAAAGGCTTAAGGTGGATACACAAAGTACTAAGGCTAACTGATTTCCATCTGATATTAAGTAAAACTTAATGTATATTAACGTTGTTCAATGCAACAATGTACTGTCCCCTTGTTATAATTTTAATTAGGTTAGTTATCATTCTAAATTTCATTCGATAAAACTTGTCGAAATCGCGACAACTAAGATGGGCAGGCTATGTAGCTCGGATGAAAAAAAGAAAACGAAGATTATATTCCATCTTTATTGGAAAGTCGAAGGGAAAGAGATTGTTGGCAAGACCAAGACGACGTTGGAAGGGCAATATTAGAAGGGATCTTCGAGAAGTAGGTGTTAGAGATGAAAATTGGCTTCATTTTGCCCAGGATAGAGCCCTATGACGAACCTTTATTACTGCGGCTATAAACTTGAGAGTAAAGCATAGAACTTTCAGTTCTTGTACACTAAACGTTGGTAATTTCGTGATACATTGGATTTTACAATGACACAGCATTATCAAGAGTTGTTAGGCTAAAGTTTCGCCGCTAACTAACTCTATAGTGGTTCTGTGTGCAGTGTTCCCAACAATAATTACCTGAAAGTAGCTAAAAGCCCATATTTCCAATATTAGAATTAGGCATATTTGTCGTTAGAGCATACAGAAAAGGTAGCTAAATTCCTATGTACACTACAGAGAAGGGAGAATCTTTGGTAGCTAAATGAGTATTCAAAGTCGCTAAACTGGCAATACTGCCTGTGTGCTTGACAACTGTTGGTAAACCGTGGCTGTGCAAGATTCAGAGCATCAGGAAATTTGCAATGTCACGACATTGCCAAAGTTTACGTACACTTCATGAGCAGAGAACTTCAGAAGATATATTTAAAATAGTGTATCAAAAGTTAGTCTTGGAATAGATGCGATTTTTTTCTGTCCGGTTTCCAACCAAGTGCTCCTGGATGAATGCGAGAGAAGGGATTCTTAGAATGTAGTAAAGTGGATTACATTCAACGATTTTGAACACTGACTTTCACACAAAATAGTCGATAGAAATAAGAAAGATTGTAAGAATATAACTTAATTTTAAATCCACGCTGAATATTGGTGCTATTTTGGCATATTGTTGAACTTGCCGGACATTGAAAATGCACCCACCGTATATTAATGAGAGGCTTCAAATAAGTACGTAAACAATATAACATTCACATACTGTTTGGTATTTCAGAAATGAGTAGGCTTTCATTCATCCGGAGGGGGATTAACCAACCGAGAAAAGTAGGCTTTCATTCATCCGGAGGGGGATTAACCAACTGAGAAAAGTAGGCTTTCATTCATCCGGAGAGGGATTAACCAATCGAGAACACAATTCGTCGGAAAAGTCACGATAAACTAGTTGCAAAAATGTAAATTTCATTCTTCCAAAGCTAAATCAATGTTTTCTCGAAGTGTGCTTCGCAGACCATCGGTTGTTTTCGAGTTGCATTAAAGAAAAATTCATACGTCTACAATGAAAATGTTTAACTGAAAACTATCAAACTGACTATTAACTGTTTCCTTAAGACAGATAGATCTTTTATTGTATAGATGATCGTTCGCTTTGTTGAAGGTATATTAAGCTCAACAGAAGAATTGAAAAGTCAAACTTCTATTGAAAGCGACCTGTGGTTTTATCAAAATATCGGGTAGTCATAGTGTTTCCGTTAAAGATTCATCAACTTTATTAATAAATGTTTGTCCTGAAAGAAGATAGTATGGAACTGAAATCGTGAAATTTGCAACCTATGTTCGCTGATGTCTTATAAATTCATATCACAATATCTTTGTCTGTTCACATCATTGTTTTTATTTTCAGTTCATACTTTATTGAGATATTTGTTGCTGATTTCGAATGATTTAGTATTGGGGATGAAAATGTATTTAATTAAATCGTTTTTTAAAACTATAATTTTATCTCCTTAATATATCACAATTTAGGCATATACTACGAGCGAGCGACCAGTATCATGCATTAACGCTCCGCATGTAATGGCAATATTCCGTTTGGTTGTCAAGTGTGGCTTGTATTTGATCATGGCAGTGTCGGAGGACCAGATATGGCATGTCATGTTGCAAGAACTTCACCAGGTACATCCAGCCAGCTCAGCGGCACGAAACATCAATATGGCCAGGGTGCTGTGGATGTGCGAAAGTGCCAGAGGTGGTTACAGAGGTTTCGGTCTAGGGACACCAGCCTCAACGATAAGTCACGGAAGGGAGACCTGTGCAGCTGGACAACTCATGGCCTGCGAGTAGCGGTGGAGGCAAATCCGAAGGAAACTGTTGAAGAACTGCCCATCAGCGAACTCCATGACACCTATTCGGCCAGTCATCGTTATCTGCAGGACCTTGGGTACGGGTCGAAACTCGGAATATGGGTACCCCATGCGTTAACGCCTCAACAGGACCAGAAGCGAGCTGATATCTGCAGTTGCCTACTCACCCGTCACAGACATGAACCATTTCTGGACAGAATGGTGACAGAGGGTGCAAAGTGGGTCCTCTATTATAACATTCACTCAAATGGCAGTGGGTACCTAAAGAGGGTGCGCAGGAACTGTGCCAAAACAGGATCTCCACCCCTGAAAAGTGATGTTAAGTGTTTGGTGGGATGTCGTTGGGATAATCCTTTTTGAGCTCTTGCCATGTAACCAGACCATCAATACAGATGTCTGCTGTCCACAGCTTGAACGCCTACGGACTGCATTTTTGGAGAAATGTCCTGCTCTGGTTAATCGGAAGGTGTTCTCATCTACGGTGATAACGCGCGCCCACTCACGGCAAGAAGGTCCTATGCTAAGATCGAGGAATGTGGTTGGGAGGAACTCCCCCACCTAGCGTTTTCACCAGATCTGGCACCAACAGACTACTTTCTTTTTCGCAGCGTGCAAAAGAGCTTTTCCGGGAAAACACTGCAGAATGAGGATGACAGGAGACGAACAGTGACCCGATTCTTTGGTTTCAGAACCAGTGACTTCTTTCAACGAGGGATTCAAAAACTGGTTGACAGGTGGCTGAGTGTTGTGGAGTCCGATGGAGACTATTTTCCTGACAAACGGTAGTGTCCCAGGTAAATAATCGTTTTTTTCCTGACGGTGCTGAGTTGCTACCTAATAGACGGACAGACCTGATGGGTTCGACCTAGTTTTGACGAGACCTTTGCAACGACACTTCGTCGTAGCCCTAGTGGTTCCTAAGTTGAAACTTGCGGACGGACATACGGATAAAACTGGAATATAAAGTTAATATCAAGGGACCTAAACCGTTATTATTTATAGAAATTATTTTAAATCAAAACAACTGTTTTAAAACAATTTTTCACGTCGCTCACTCTTATATCTAAACACGCATACTACGTACATAATTGTATATGTTTATTTGAAGTTAACGGCATAAGATCTACAAAAAAATGTCTTTATTCAAACTTCCGTAAATATGAAAGATAAAGTATCAGGTTCCTGAGTAATAATTATAAGACCCATAGTATTGTCACAGAGCGTAGTAGAAAACAGAAGTTATGTATTATCAGTATAAACAGCCTTTCGGGGTAAAGGGAAGAGTGACGCAAGAATTCTACTCACAAAAGAAATAATAGGCCTATCCATTTTGCGAGTGACTTTCTTTATGTCAATATGACGGAAGTGTTTTCTTTGTAATAAAATTAAGAGACTTAATATCTCCCCTTCCGCCATAGTGACACAAAGAAAGTCACTCGTAAAATGTATATCACTTCTCTTGTGAGTAGAATTCTTGCGTCGCTCTTCCCCTTACCCCGAAAGGGTTTTTATACTGATATCACTTATTTTGTAAGGCTGCCTATTTAAAAAAAAAATGCATAGTCATCATACAAAAGATCGATTTTGGACCATGGTAGGATCCGTATCTTGAAAACGGCAACTCCTATTAAAAAATAAGCATCTTTTTATCCCTACAGGATCCGCAATTGACCCCCAAACCCCCCTGTCACCAACCATTTGTGGCTATAACAAAAAGATTGACAGAATGACAGACAAACTTTTTTATCATTTGTGAAAATTCTGTGATTCAGCTATAAAAAGTCGTAACTTTTGAACCTCTTCACTGATTTTGACATGTGATACACCGTTTCAAAGGTATTGAAGCGTAGATAAAGATTCCTCAAGTTTCGGTCTCCTATATGATCTATGGATAGTGCTATCATCAGAATGTGAAATTTTGATTATTTTTTCGAACCGCTCTAGGGGGTCCCAGCTAGGTCCTACCGACCCAATTTTTGTTCTGTGTCTTAGTATGGCAAAGAGCTTTTAATGCAAGTTCAAGCATCAAAATCTGCCTTATAGTTCGCTAGATCCGAAATTAGCTGCATAGACCCCTATGTGTGAGTGCCGCTAATAGACTCGTTTCATGATTAATTTAAATAAAAAAAAACTGTGTAGATATCCTAGAATACCATTGTGAATCTTTTACGTGCTTTATATTTATATTGCATTGAAGAACGAAAATATATTTGCGAGTTTATATATTTATTTTCAAATTGTTAAACAAAAAACAAATGAAAAATATCAGGCATATAAAATATAGTATACTTAAGTTTGCACTCTACTACTTTTATTTTAAATGTTAACTGATTGATCGGCTACCATCGACAAAACCAGAATTATAAATTTAACTTGCTTTAAATACGAGATACAATTCCCACAAACAAAATGAAAGAAATTGCTATAATGATTTTTTAAAATTAATATTTATCATCTTTATTCATCTCAGATTTAGACCGAAATAGCTATAATGTACCTGCAGAATTCAACCACATTGTGGAAGGAAGCAACCCTTAAAATTGCAGCGACCGATTCCGCCAGGATTTTCCGTGTGGGGTGTGTGTAAAGTCAAAATTGGGAGGGTGTAAGTAGAGTTTTGGATAGTTTCTATCGATTTTTGAACGTAAGATTTTTTAAATTGGGGGTACTCTCAAGAATTTGGGGGGTCTGGCAGAATCACTGATTGGAGCACAAGGTGAAAAACAAATCAATCCTTAACCCCCAGTTTTACAATCGACCGTTAAGCTTCTATCCAGCACTAAATTGAGGCCGATTTGCAATGCAAAATTATGACTTGGCCTCAACTTAGCGCTGGCTAGAAGTTTAGCGGTCGATTGTAGAACTGAGGGTTAGAATTTTAATTTTAATTTATTTTAGGCCTTTAGACAACTAAGGTTTAGGCTTCCATCAGTAAGCGTGGAACAATAAGCTTTAGCGCTTCATTTCCAATGTCACTAATAATACAGCAGATGCAGCGTGGCATTATGAAAGACTTTAAATCTGCTCTATTGAAAAACGCATATTTCAAAACTTCATATTGGTTGCGCATGGCATTTCGCGAAGGAAGTAAGGGATTCCCAGAAATTCTCTGAAATAAAGGTATCTCAAAATTACCGGTAGTTTGAATGGAATGACTTTCCAGCAGTTAACAATATTCCGTTTGTGGCAAGTCGCTATCTCCAACAGATCTCGTATGCCAAACTATTTTGTAAAAAATATCGTAGTACGTAACAAACAGGAGTAGAAATGACAAAAATATTCAACTAAAGTTTAGTTTGTTTGTTATCAGTGACAGAAAATATCATTACCAAGTTGGATAGCGGTGATTAAGCACGTTATCTCTACTCACATGGGAAGTGGTTTTATTCACGCTCATTTCGATATATCTTTAGACAATTTCTGAAAATTCCCTACATCTTGTGCACTCATTGGACAATTTTGGACTATATAGTTTTGGACAGAGTAACTTTAAAGTTTTTGATTATACTGTTCGGCATTAGATGTACTGTTAATGCTACCAGGAATATGAAGCTCTATAAAGTTCATTTTCCCACACTTTAGGCAGCCTGTAGTTCCGAAATGCGGCTGAATTTCCACCCCGGTGTTATACTAAGACTTTTTTCTCTTCCTTTTTGGTGTACTATCACGCTTCCAAGTTTGTCAGTCAAAAAATGTTGCATCCTATAGAGTTTGTAATATGCTTTAGATTAAGACAATAATTACGTAAATGGTGAACTTCTTATTTACATTTAATTGGACGCAACCAACTTAGGGCTGCCAGCTGTCCCGGATTGACCAGAATTGACCAGGAATTGCCCGTTCAGGCCAAGCTCCTGGAATTTTCATTTTACTATTAAATGTAAATTAATATTCTAAATAACAATAAGGACATATAGAAATGGGAAACGAAAATACTAGAACCAGTAAATGAATTGAGAATATTTTCCTGTACTTAATTGCATTATTGTTTCATATTCTGTTTTAATGTTACACACATCTTAACTTCACACATTCGGGGTTTTGACTTCAAACCTCCTATGATATCTTTATTTTCTATTTTATCCCGGATTCAACACTGACATAGTTGGCAGCCCTAAACCAACTTATTGGTATGATAGAACTATTTTCCATTAGAAAACCCAATATTTAACACGTAAACCACAACACCAGTTTACACAAGCACCATAATATGTAGACATTTACCTAAAAATAAAACATAACTTGAAAATAATAATAATAATAATAAAGGAAAGAATTATCTTACTGTGCACAGGGATATTAAAGAAATAAGACCGATCCGCTACTTAGAAGACAAATACAAATTACACGTAAAAATAATTAAAAACTTTTTTAAAACGTACTTCAAAAAACAATATAAAACAATTCGTATTAAAAAATAATAAATCATTTTGTTTATGCATGACTAAAAAGGAAAGCATGAGCGCACCAACTGAAGAATTTATAAAGTGACTTAAATGAAAGCGCGCCGCATGCTGTTTTTTTAGTCATGCATAAACAAAATTATTTTTAACTTTTTAGTATGAATTGTTTTCTTTCTTTAAGAAAAGTGTTTTTTTTAAGTATATTGTAAGCTGATGTTTATCATCCAAATCCTACAACCAGTCAAACATAACTTCATTGCGGGATAGTATTTATTTTAAGATAACACCAAAAATATGCTTTTAAAATATATATGTATATAGAACTATATGAAAGTAACAATGGAATATTGCATTGTCACCCGAGTTACGTCGCTGTGCAAAATTTTATCATTGTATGACATCCGGAAATGAGTTAATTAAGATTGCAAGATTTGAGGACACTGTGAACCATTGTGAGATAAAGAAAAGTATATGTAAAAAGGAAGGACAAACAAAAGACTGGGAAAACAGGGACAGGCGATTCCGAAGTTGAATCCCGGATTCCAGATCTGACTCTCGTCTCCGCTCTAGATATTTTCGGAAATAAAATAAAGTACCGGCCGCCGGCTTTAATCAAAAAGGTAGCAAAATTTTCGGCTCTACCGGTGAAATTCCTGCTGATTGGCAACTCTACTAATTAGCGATAATTGAATAAACGATAAAATTAAAGGAAGGTGTTCTATTATGTAAATAAAGGCTGTGCAGACTCGAAGATTTTCGTGTTTCTAGGTAGATTTCGAAGAAAATATACCTATTGAGATCGGTACGATATGAAAGGCCATAATTTTGAAGATATTTGAACCAAATTTTTGTATGTTGTTTCTAGGCTTAATAGCTCGGTTAAGTTCGTTAATGAGCAAAATCGGTCGCCATCTTGGATCCAAAATGGCCGCCGAACCCATTGTATAGAATACACAGCCTAAACCGCTGGGGCTATTGAAATCAAATTTGGCGTAAAGGTACAACATCACTTTTTGATTATGAAAATGTTACCTAATGAGTTCAAAGACGCCATCTTGGATCCAAAATGGCGGACCTAAAAATCAATTTTCCACACCGTTTGAGCTAGAGATACGAAATTTGGCATAAAGGTGCATTATGACGAGTAGCTTAGGGAAATATCACAACATTTGGGAAAAGTCGCCATCTTGCATCCAAAATGACCGCCCAAAATCCCATTTTGCACACCGTTTGAGCTGGATAAATGAAATTTTACTTGAAGTTGTACTATCACAAGTAGGTCACGACAAAATAAGAAAACTTTCAAAAAGTCGTCAACTTGGATCCAAAATGGCCGCCCCAAAAACCCAATTTCCGAATCATTGAAGGTAGAGAAACGAAATTTTCAATGAAGGTGTATGACCAAGAGTAGGTTACAATAAATGGGGCAAATCTTCCCTTTGAGGGCGTAGCCAACCGTGGGAGGGTGAAGATGTACTCCGTGGTGGTGTAGTGCTGCAGGGAGATTTTGGTTAAGATAAAGGAGGCGCATCCTCTCAAAAGCACTGAAGTTGGGGGCGAGCCCCGGCTCCCAGCGAAACTTCGAAATCTACCTCAGCCTGTAGGCCTACCGAAAGGGATTTTAATATTAACAGCGAATTTACTAAAAAAAAAAAAAAGTAGTGATATGTCAAAGATATTTCAAGGGTGCCGTGGAAAACCCGGGGATGTCAAAACAAGTTTATGGAGTTTTTATTCATCGCTTAATGTTTAATGGCTCAACAGACATGTAATATTGTCTCACGTGGTCAATTGTAAGTTGTTTCCCTACGTTCTTTGACATTTTGTAGTTCCACTTGTCCCCAATAGAATTAGTTAACAGCACGCTAGAAATGGGCATCCCCGATTTTCCCCTGACACCCTTTTTATTATTTAATTAATGAGGACGATATAAGGATCAACTAACTTCCAGAAAATTACCGGTCGTAATAGTGCCGGTGTGCCTTTGGTACCGGTCTAATAGAGAAAATTACTAATATTTCCGGCCAAGCCGGTAGAATACTGTCCGGCTGTCAACCCTAAAAGGATTTTTTAATAAAGATAATGTTTTATTTTATGGGTTTAAATCTCGATCCTTGTGTATTAACCCAATCGCACTACAATGGGTGTACAAGTCTCTTTCTAAAACCCTGCATTAAATTTATAACACATTTAAAAATTAAACAATATTTAGGGTAATTTGAAATAGGGCGTATGTTTCAGATCAGAAGATTATCTTCTACTATTCTAACATCTTGCTGAAGATAATTACCCTACAGGATACCTTAAATTTAATTCGTCGGAATGTCATTCATATTACAAAAGAAGTTCAAATAATGTTTTCAATATTAAGTAAAGGAATGCACACATTATTATACTTCATCGCATTCACATAATAATATAATAAATTAGTTTTATTAGGGAAAAAGGTTACTTAACCTAATCAAATTGCAAGTTCTGTTTCAGTTATCAAGAATCTAATTCGCATCCGGGATTTTCTTTGAATTCAGGTTACACACACACACCATCAGAGTTGCGTACCTATGAGTTCTCCACTATCTGACTACACTAAATGCTCAAAATAAGAAGTGTTTCTAGTAGATGTATTGCAAAATGTTGGCAAGGAAATTACTGAAAATTTGTTTATTTTTGTGTTTAAAAAAAAAATTAAGATTAACAATGTTTAGACTTTGCATGCAAAATTTATTTAGAACAATGATTTTTTCTTCCAATATGTTATGGGTGACCCGTCATACGAATGTATACTGGATACTAAGAAAGGAAACTGTTGCAACAGAAAGCTGCCACAAATTTTGAACGTTTGAGATATGGGTGATGCAAGAAGCAGCGTTACTTCTTCTATTTTGCATAGAAATTTTAAAAACCGAGCATATCTTTGCAACACTCTCTTCCTCAAGTACTTATGCTGCAAGTGTTCCTACTGCCACAAATTATTTCATACCAAAATAAAGTGTTAGAATGATGTGCTAGATGTAAAATTCCTATGCAAATTGGTGTTAAAAAAGACGTCTTGCTCCGGTAAAAGCATAAGAGTTTCAAGAAGATTAGAATGACTTTCGCTTTATTTCACCACTTCGCTACGTTAATATAATATCCGCTTATGGAGATATCTATGAAATATATTTGAAGAGAAAGGCATTGTAAAGATGCGTTCTGCATTAAATTTGATGTGTAAAGTCAATAAATAAATATATATATATATATATAAAACATTTAATTAAAAACAAGTATCAGATAGATTTATAATTTTGTCAGGATTTTCTCATTTTCAAAAACGATAAGAAATCAATCAAGACACTAACTTAAACTACAGAGGCTTGTCTACATTTTTGACATACTATTTAAAAATTTACTAGTAACACTTTCTTCATATGGATGCTTAGAGACAAAGCACCCGGTCTTTAATGTGGTTTGTATTAATAAATTAATCATTTTATTCAGTGATTGGTCTCACAGGCTGTTCATTGTATGTTATATTGTATTGATTAAATAAAATCAATATACGAGAGTTTCAAATTGACGCCAGAGGTTTAGGGTTTTCTTTTAAGTCATATTTTTACAGACTTTTCTCTACTTCACAATGGTTCATGGTGTCCTCAAATCTTGCAACGTTAATATAACTCAGTGATTTCCCGACGTCATACAATGATAAAAATTTGCAGAGCGACGTAAGTCAGGTGACGATACAATATTCTATTGTTACTTTCATTTATTTCTATATATTTTAAAAGCATATTTTATTTTTTCTTGGTAATACTACCCATAAATGCTAGCCTGCAACGCTGTGGTGTTTGGCTGGTTGCACAACACTTTAGAATTTGGGTAAAAATAATGATAAAAGAAACCTTTTAAAGACATATTTAAACAATTCGTACTAAAAAATAAAAAATAAAATGTTTATGCATGACTAAAAAGAAAGGCATGGGGCGCGCCAATTCAAGAATTTATAAAGTGACTGTAGAGTGTAGACCCTATATGAGAGCGCGGCCCATGCTTTTTCTTTTAGTCTTTCATAAACAAAATTATTTTTTTACCTTTTAGTACGAATTGTTTAAGAAAAGTATTTCTTTAAAAAAGGTTTTTATTATTATTTTCTTTAACAGTAGCCTACAACCTTAAGTATGGTTTAAGTGAATCTCAATTTTATAAGCTTGACTTGGTGAGATAAGGAATCAGAAAGGCAGCTTCATCGCTAAAGGCAGTGCATTAGCTTCGCAGGCCCTGGAAAAGTATACAAATTATACACTATCATAAGGTTTCTGGGTTGAACGTTAACTGCTTCACGTATGAGACTTCTGAGCTATTTGATTTCATTATGACTGCCCTCTGTGTGAAGTAAGTTTCAAAACGCAAAATCAACTGATGATAAAGTTTAGGGTTCTGTTCGGAGAAGTTTATGACTCGAGACCCGAGGGTCCCTGGGCAATGTGAATCGATGTAGTTTTCTCATTACTTTTCGTCGATGGAGGCGACGTTCTAAAAAAACGTAATCTACAATATGGAGACAGTGTACATGGATCTAGAGAGGATGAAGTCCCACTAAAATATACCTTACTCCCCGACTTTTTCAAATTAAATGTTGCAGCTCCCCGGACTTTTTATTCTGGCGTCGTCATTGCTACGTACAATACCGAAGCACTATCCTCGGCGAGTTCCCACATAAAATTGAAGTCGTAACACCGAATAACAAGAGGATGAGGAAAACCTCTCATCTGCCGTTAACCAGTAGAGTACGAAAAGATGGATTTGGGAAAAAATACTTATTATTAATTAAATTATTTGAAAGTAAAAGTAGTGGTAACAATTACTTACCAAAGAATCTGTTGCCTATGTTAACGAGGAAGTCGTGGTTGCGACGATGGAGAAAATCCAAATAGTGTCACAAGAAGTGAATTCCACTTGCTTCGTTCATCCTTCTTCACTTAATATGTTACCTGCTCTTCTGGAAGGAGGGCGGGATTAATAATTGGTTAGTCTTTTCAACACTTAAATATCTGTTAGTTCTTCTGACGCTAGATTATTTTCCCTCGCTATATCTTATTGTTTACATGGACATCCATTCACTCCCCCATCCACTCTGTGTCCCTTTCTCACACACATCCACACATCCAAATACACGAAAATACTCCTTTCGACGGGAGTTGCTACTCGGTTCACCAAACTATCCTAACTAACCGACTGTTACGTCGCCCGACGGCTCCTGTCTTCATAGAGAACCACTTCATCTGGACGTTTTAAATTACGCGTGGCTGACAATTAGCACTCAGCATCTTTCTCAACGAGCCCCCGCTCCCCACCCGACATCACCCCTCCCATCATTTGGGATAAGAGGTTCCATAGCGTTCTCCCTCTCTCTCTTTCTCCCACTCTTCCCCGGCTCTCTTTAGGAACCACAGCCTAAATGTTGGCAGTGGGCGTGGCAGCGACAGAGAATGCACCAAAGATCGCACCCATAACAACGGGAAGGATTCCAGAAAGGGCGGAGCAAAGTTCTCGTCTGAGCCAATCCCATAATAGATCCAAACACTTCTTCTTTGGAATGGATTTATTTCATGTATTATTTATGAACAGAAAATTTAAATATTATGTCGAGAAAAAGGTCTAAGTGTCAAACCTTTGAACCATTTTCAATTGTCAAGTCTTTTTTAGTCTGAGATTTTATTTATGTGTAATGCTTTCGGACACATTAATAATTAAGATGACCGAACATTGTTTAAAATGTTTGGAAACAATTCCATGAAAAAAACATGTGTAAGAAAAGACAACTTATTCCAGAAATAGAATTTTTGCTTTGACGAGAAACCTGCGCGAGGCATAGGGTCTACCCTGAGTTTGCCTTGAGGCATACTGCTTACCCTTTTTAGATGTGAGTTCATTCAATTACGAAAATAATAAAATTCAACAGAAAATAATACTATAATTTATTTTTTATTTTATTTTTATTTTTATATGGGCCAGTTTAGTAAATTTGGACTTTGGCCCGTCACGATTTACCTTTAGCTGTTAAGTGTTAAAATCCACACGCATGCCCCTACCGGGACTCGAACCCGGGACCGTTGAGTCGATAGCCTACCGCCGCAGACCGCTCGACCACCCGGCCGGCAATAATACTATAAGTTTCAATTATTGTTAGTATGTCGATACATTAAAAACACTGAGCTGGACTGACAACTCTAACCTCCGGCCTCCCTCCCATCTGAAAGATGGCATACTTCAGCAATCACTCTTCCGAGGATAGGGATGTTCCAGAGCTTTAATTGAAGTTTCATCCAGACATTCGTCTCGTGAAACTGAGGAAAACCTCAGTTAGGATGGCAAGACTCGAACCCACATGCCTCCCCATTACCGATCTAAAGTCTGCGACGTTAGCAACTGAACTACGGGATCTGGGTAGTCTGTTATTCTTCTACATCAGGCTTGTATTTTCACAGTTTTCCAAACAGCAAGCAAGTGCTAAAATATTTAGGCGACAGTGACCATTAACAGATCAAAATATGAAATACTCTAGCAGATGATAACTTGAACAGTTCGATATTTCTCCAATAACATGGACATATAGTCTAGAAACCAGATATCGTTTTGAGTTTTGAGTGTTAAGATTTTTTTGCACTGGCTGGTAAAAAGTTTTTCTTTTTTTTAACGAAAGTTCGAAACCTGTCGAAGGTACAATAACAATACATGTAAAACTGTACACCCAGAATCAGAGAAAATGGTTAATCAATTCACTTTCTAAGTCAGACAAGTTACAGAATATAGAAATAACGAATCAATATTCGATACAGACTTGAAATTAACGTTTTATCTGTTCTGTTTGCACCGTATGTTGAATGGATGTTTTACGTTGTGCAAATTTCGAGCTTCATAAACAAACTTCGTCAGTTATTTCTTATGAATCTGAGTACTTATACCCATTTATTCCAAAGACGACAGATGGACATTCTATAGGATGGACTGTATAGAGTAGATAATGCAGTTAGACCTTATACAATCTGAAAGATCTGTATCTGCAAGGAAAGACGTTTTATTGTCGCGAATTTTATGAAAATGAGATCTGTAGTGCGTACTGAAAGGTATGTGAGGTCAGATACGAGCATTAGGGACGACCAATGAAAAATGGAGAAAGTTATTTGCATGTAACAAACAATTAAAGCAATATCCAGTCAACATAGTATTTTCATAACTCGACTGATTGGATATTCGGTTAGTAGCTAAGAATCCTTTTTTACAGTAATTTATTGTCCCAATTCAAGTGATCAATTAATGCGTTATTTCGACAACGCTACAAGCTTTTGGCCTGCTATGCGGTTTTCGTTCAAAACATGTGTCGCATGTGCTCGCGCGACGAATCTCCGTCGAAGTTTTATCACAGAATAGTTTATCTGTGTTTTTATCTGGCCTGTTACTTCTTAATTCAAATCATTTAGCAGGTAAACATCAAAATTGAAAGCACCATTGGTTATCGAATCGGATATAACTATCTGCATAATATTCTACAATATACCATATGGCTCAATTGGTAGAGAGTTGGCTTCGCATTCAGGAGATCCTGGGTTTGATATCAGCGACCGACAATCCTGACCGAGGTCTTCCCAGAAATTTTCCCTCAGTCACACCAGTCTCTCAGTCACAACCTTCTACTCAAGCCCTGGCCTATTTCTTGCCTCATTCTTTCCACTGCTCTCTCTCTCTCTGCCTGAGTCATAGCTGCCTAAAGGCCATCACACTCAAAACCCATTCTAGTAGGACCTATAGCGCTGGTGTGTTAGAGACATGCGGCACTAACGTTCAATTCACGAATTACAGTTTCGGGATCGAAGGTAGTTTCTGAAGTAGCTTATAAATACGAAGTATAACGCAGCCTATTTGGTAACATAATGAATATATTAATAGAAATGCATAATTATATTATTTTCACACTTTTCATCTGTGTCTGCTTTGAGTTCATTAGGATCTACTTCAGTAATTCCAACACTGTATAAAGTAATATATTCATTTTACAATTTTTGTAAATATATTTTTCGTATATTCTTTTGTCGTGAAGTGTTCAAAAAGTGTGCCGAATATTTCTTAATGTAAGTTTAGAACATTTCTTACGCAATTCGTTTCTCGCGATTGTCTTTCAAACACTTTCGGCGCGCATTACGCTTACAATTTATTGTGAT
Source organism: Lepisma saccharinum (assembly GCA_022664845.1). Lineage (NCBI taxonomy): Eukaryota > Metazoa > Arthropoda > Insecta > Zygentoma > Lepismatidae > Lepisma > Lepisma saccharinum. The sequence continues at coordinate 6,031 of JAGDQP010001374.1, read as the reverse complement.
TTACATCTGTCATTCATTATTGTATTTGTCTTCAATGTATAGCCAGAAAAGTGACAAGCTCATCATGTTGTTCGTAGCTGAGAAGGACAAAGCAATAGGCTGTCAGCAAGCCGCCGGTGTTCTATCCTCTCTTCCGCCAAGTTCTTACTTCTGAAGAAAAGTCGTTTATTGATCAAATCCCGGTTGGTCAAGAGCTTAGTACGCTCGCATTTTGCGCGCTTGGTTATGACTTCAAGTCTCTTGCGGGTCAGTTGAACATAGTAATTGGGGCTTACGTTACTAAAAACAGCTTAAAATCTCACAAGCTTGTTTAGAGAATTAACAACAATCAAAATCCAACCGTTTATTGACATTCGAACACAATATCTACATTTCCAAAGTTGAAAATGGAGGCAACTTCCGATTTTTTCTGTACATCAAGCCTCTGTAGGTACAGATACAATTGATATTAAAGAGTGAAAAGTATGTAACTGGACCGGGGATCGAACCCGGGATTAGAAACCCGGGACCTTTGGGTTACCGTCCGTTCGATTCCCGGTCCTGTCACATACTTTTTCACTCTTTAATAACAATATCTACACTTTAACTTGTGTGAAAGTGTTCAAAGAGTGATTCAAGGTGAGATCAAACGTACACAACGAATGTTGAAAGGGTATCTCATTTTTAAGTGTGCACAAGGTGCATTTAAAAATTAAAAAAAAAAAAAAATGTTTAACAATTTATTTTTACTACATTTAACTCAAAGAGATAACTCATAAAGAAAGAAAGAAAGAAAAACAAGGGCAAAAGAGACATCCTGCGACTCTAACCTCATCCTCTTCCATCGCCGTTTCTTTTGAATTCATCCCGTTTCCGTGTTTTTGCATCTTGGTCTCTGCTGGCACCGTGTGCTATGTTATGTGTTGGCGCAGATTCGGTACCAGTTGGTCCATATCAGCAGTCACACCATCTTCCTTTCTGCACCCACAGCCAGGTTGCCACGTTGTCTTCTGGAATTCTTACTTCTTGTTTTGTACATAGCCATGCACATATTGTACCTGAAAGGAATCTTCAAACAAAACACATAAAAGCAAAAGGAAAGAAGAGGAAACGACAACACAGCATCAACAAAATGTCGTACTTAAATAAAAGAGAATGTCTACAAAATATCATTAATGTCTGAAATTATTATTCAAGATCGTACACATCTTAAAATGTTGTAAAAGGCTATAACTTGCAAGAGAATGTAACGAAATCAGAAGTAACTGCTTTAAACTGAATCTGTTCCTGTGTTTCTCTTCTATATTCTAACATTTCTGTCTAACAACCATTTTAAACAAACGTTATAACGCTGATTTATAGTTTTAATTAATTTTCATCATCGCCGGAAATACATGGAAGAAGGACTCGATCTGCACGAAAGAGAAATTGTTTTAAGCTGGAAATTGAAGCAGCAGCTTGTTGACTTTTCATGAAAATTTTATACCGATTATATTACAACAAAAAGGTTTTTTCTCGAATATTAAATAGCTAACTCCATGATGAATTTGGTTCTAAAATGAATGTTACAACGATATGCTATTATTAAATTTTGAACATTGTTTGAGTTTCGTATAAGAATTGTATCCAAACCCAGTTGCAGTATTTCCTCATTTCCTCCTTTTAGCACTTCCTCAAAAGTGTTAAAACTATGTGTTGCATTCAAATCTAAACTTTCTTGATTTTGTTGGAGCAAAGAGTCACTTTGGATTTGGAAACTTTCCTTATGAATTTTATATCAAGAGCATCTCTGCAACACTTTCCATTATTGGTGCAATGTGTCTTCTAATGGGAACCAATGCCGTATTAGAAGAATGTGTTATCAAAGATGCGCTTGATGTAATAGGCAAAGTGCGAATAAAAGACCGACGTCGCTTTTTTATGTTCTTCCAGAGAAATCACGTTAGTTCAAATTTGAATAGCAACACACCACTGCAGCTTTCTTGTTCAAAGATGTCGTAGATACTTTTCTGGGCTGTATCTTTCTTTAAAAAAAAAAAAAAAAAAAAAGTGTTACGATGATACACTTTCATATAGGGCCTAAAGATTAGCTAACTACATTGCCTAGAGGTCTTAAATAAAATTCAATTTAAACTATTCATTGACCTCTCAAAACTTAATATTTGTCCTTTCCAAGTACGCAACCCATGTTAATTTACTGATCATCTATATAGTTCCTTACCAGAGCGTCAATGGTATAGAAATATAGTTCTTAGGTTAGATCAGATTAGATCATTAAGTTTGATACAGTTTTATATGCAGTAAGGAATCAAGCGCCATTTTCATGATAGATATTTAGTTCTGAATCAGAAACTGAACCAATTTTACAGAATTAACAATTTGGCAATTAAATACCAGACACATAGCTGAAACTATATTTCGGTCATTTTGTATTTCAGAAAAATTTCGCTTTTATTTTGACTATTTCGATAAAGTTGCTCTGGCGATTAAGTAGAGTTTGGACAAGGTTCTAAATTCCATAACTGCGTCCAATTTATGGAAGTAGTATACTTGAATGTTTATGTAAGACCAATATAAAGTATTAAAAGTTGTTTTCGCAACGTTTTACTCTCTTTCGTTTGAATTGGTTTCCTTGAATTAGCTTTTCGAAGGATAGAACAATATAATCAATTTCACTTTGAACATAAAGTATGTACACAAAGTTGTTTCACTCATTTCAACGTTTCTACTAATATAGATTAAAACAAGTGAATACTTATTATATAACAAGTATGCAGTTGCATTATCTGCTTCTACTGCAAATAGATCATAATGTGCCTCTGCTTGAGAAAATAGTAAGATTAACAAAGAGGCAGACATGGAAGCATACGGTACCGGTACCGGTACTACTACTACTACTACAAATAATGGTGCATGGGGAATGCGAAGGTAGCGAGCGCCCCACAATTTCTTGACCTACGGCACTAAGTGAGATGGGGTGGTCAATCTTACACAAGGCCTGCTTTATCTTCTCAGGTGCCCAGGAATAACAAGGACACACTGATACTCAATTTGATATCAGGCTTATAGTGCACCTTATAGACTGCATGGGAACACTGCTAGAAAAGTCTCCAGTTTTCTTGCCAGGATTTGAACCCATGCTGCTCGATTCGTATTCAGACACGTATTGCCTGAGCCACGGCGACTCCTAGTAATAATAATAATCATCTTATGCTGCTCATTTTGAGTGATTAAATTCGAGCACGCAACCTACATAGTCGTCAGCAGAGTAATTATCCTGGGCGTAGCTCTGGTTACACCTTAGTGTGAATGTTTTACTATATGCGCGTTGCTGGTCGCATAACTTCAGGAGTTTCTTATATATGCTATTATTTTACATTAGGTATGGAGTAAGATATCAATGATTTATATATAAATTTACTAATTCATATCAAAAGCCGAGTCTTATAAGCTTAATATTGGCAATTGGCCTTAAACAACTAATAATACTAATTTACGTTACTATTGGACGTTACTATTACTATGTATGAATCCAAATACTACGAAAAAAAATGCGAAACCTGGCCATTATGAGAACTTATTTCCATGAATGAATAGACTGCTGACTCACAAGCTGGCTGTTCTTTCCTTCGTCCATTGAGTAACTTGGTAATGTTCACTGGTCGTTTTAATTTACTCGCGGTTCAATAAATGTCCGAATTATTTGTCGAATAGTTCATAATGCATTCTGCAGTTGAATAAGACCGAATACTGTTAATCGAAATGAATTCTCGTAAAATCTTGTCAGAAACTGCAAGTTCTCAGTTCAGACCTCTGCTTTTGTCCAAGCACTGAAAATCAAAGTACACTTCAAGTGCACAATATGTCCCGAAAAATGTTATAGTTTTACGTTTTTAATGCATAATATATGAACTTTTTGTGAAATTAATATGAACTACACCTCATTTTTAGCGCACAACATATGAACTTCTGGTGTGCTGATACCCAATTCATGCACAAAAAGTTCACTTAATACTGGCAAATGTACTAAAAGTGATCTAAAAACGTGCTCTGATACAGTGAACTTGAGTAAATATGAAGTTAATGTGTACAAAATATGCACTAAAGGTAAGAAGCCACTGTTCAGTAGGTTCCCATAAAGTTCATTTTTCTGCTTTTTTGTGCCAGGAGATTTTCAGTATAGAAGAATCTCATAATCATCAGGTCTCTACTGTATACTCATTCCTTACATGCTTATAGGATGTCTGGAGTTTAACTTAAGCTACATAATCACATATATTCCACAACCAAATAACATTGTTGTTCGTAATAAATATCCTTTTCGAAATTGGTAATCAAGCCTCGTGTCAATAATAATAGTAAACACTCTTGACACGCGGAGAGGCTGTAATGCATCGATAACTTCAGATTGTGAAACCGCAAAACTTGTAGGCATGGTACCGAGACCGGGACTGCTCTTGGTCTCGTCTCGAATTCGAGATCAAGACCGAGATTAAGGTACACGAACCGAGACGAGACCGAGACACTATGCATCGAGACTTACTCGAGACGAGATCAAGACCGAGACTTATCCTTCGAGACGAGACTGAGAATTGAATCTCTAGACTCTCGTCTCGAACGAGACTATAAGCTTTATTTTCTTGAATGTCGATATTATTAATTTAATGCTTTTGTTGATGTCTCATACTAGAAGAAGTCTTGTGACTATTTGTTACATTCTGATAAATTTTATTTAACATATTATATTGTAGTTTAAAATTATGACTATAATTCATATAAGTAGTCAAGTTATCAATGCCAAACTATTTTTCTGTAGTCTTTCAATAATAATGTAATATGAAAGTGTTGGAGATTGATTCGGGGACGAATAAATATACACTTTTATATTTATTTATTTATTTTGCGAATTTTCATCCCCATGTTTTTTCCCTGGTGTCTTTTACTTCTGTTGACATTCTTCCATTTATATCAGTCTCTGCTAGACTGATTCCGTAAAGGCTCTAAAGCATACAAGAAACCAAACTGTTTGAATCATAATATAGATCTTTTCTCACACCATTTACTTATTATATTTTTAGAAAATGGAAAGATTTTTGCAAAACTAACGGAAACAATCTAATATTCTTTATATATATTTCTACGTACTGGATATGGAAACAAGTAAGTCAGAGCTTAGTCGCGGGACACCTCAATTATCTTCGAAGCCCTGGTAGTTCCTGATTTGAAAATAGTTTCTTGCTGAAGCCTAAATTTTGTATAAAGTTTCCCTGTAGGAATTTCTTAGTTTATACAGAGGAACCTATCACGTAAATATACTTGTGCATTCGATAAAAACAGTTTTTTTTTTTTTTTTAAATGAAGTGAGACACAGCGAGCGTCAAATTTGGATTGTCTGTATGTCGTTGGTGAAGTTTCGCTGAGACCTCTCCTCGATCGACGACTCAACCACCTTCATAGTCCTAGAAGTTCCTGAGTTAAAAGTTGTCGACAGACGGACATAGGAGGGATGAAAGATTGTGCATAGACACAGTACCCAGATACTGTTATTACTGTTGTTAATAAAGTTATTTTTTTACCGACTAAGTTATGCTTTGCTAGGATTGTTGGGATGACATTTTAATCTGTTAACACGGCTTATTTGAAATACCGATGTGGTTATTTTAGTTTATAAGATTCGCATACGCTATTTAAAAATAGAGCCTACGCGGGAAGACACTTCACTCTTTTCTTTCTGCTATAATGTATGGACGTGTAGCTGTAAATCATACCTATGAATTGGTTCTTTCAATAAGCCAAGAACAGTATTGTAAACTAATTGATTCGTGTGGCTGTGAAGTTCGGTAAATGATTTTTTTTTTCATTTTTTTTGTATCTGGTTATTTCCTTGTACAGAAGTTCAAAATAAGTAAAATTTTTATCACGTACTGTAGGCCCAACAGTAGAAGAGCACCACACATTTGTTGTTTTTTTATTTGGCAACACCGCAGGTTAAAGTCCAGGTCAATGAAAATATGGTAACATGGCAGGTCAAAGCGCAGATCATCTTATTTCT
>JAGDQP010001373.1:104538-124697 GCA_022664845.1 Lepisma saccharinum | reverse complement strand
AGAGACGTGAAGTAGGAATCAGGAAAATGAATTGCTTATAACTTTTTTTAAGAGGCGCGCACAAAACTTTTTATTGATACCACAAAATTATAGGGTGGTTTCGAAGTTGAAATTCGAAAGTCGGGGAGAGACGTGAAGTAGGAATCAGGAAAATGAATTGCTTATAACTTTTTAGACGCGAGCACAAAACTTTTTATTGATGGAAGAAAAAAGCACAAAATGTTAGGGTGGTTTCGAAGTTGAAATTCGAAATTCGGGGAGAGACGTGAAGTTGGAATCCGGAAAAAGCATTGCTTTTGACTTTTTTTAGACGGTGGCACAAAACATTTTATTAATAGTACAGAAAAGCACAAAATAATAGGGTAGTTTCAAAGTTGAAATTCCAAAGTCGGAGACAGACGTGAAGTTGGAATCCGGAAAATGAATAGCTTATAACTGTTTTTAGACGCGAGCACAAATCTTTTCATTGTTGTCACAAAAAAGCACAAAAGTATCACAAAATTGTAGTGTGGTTTCGAAGTTGAAATTCGAAAGTCGGGGAAACCCGTGAAGTTGGAATCCGTGCTTGTAATACTCATTGGGATTGGCAAGGAATGAGCCTACAGATCATAAATAAATTCAAATCCAAAATGTATGAAGTCAATGCATTGTACTTACTACAGGAGTGATGTCTTCTTTTTTATCTTTTAACAATAAGCTGCTATCCTGATAGTATCATAATTTTACAATATGTGTTCTATGTGGCCTCCATCAGAGCGAAAGCGAGCGTGGGTACGCGAGTTAATGATCTTTGTATATTTCGGGCGTATTTCGAATTACTTGGAATCCATGTGTCTGTGTTTTTGCAATTCTCGTAGATCACGAACTTCCGTTGAATACACAAAATTTTCAAATATCCCCAGAAATAAAAATCCATACGATTTAGATCTGGTGAACGATAACACCGAATGTACTGAATATTCGACACCCGTTTTCTATCAACTTTTTCTTAGTTCGATCTCAGGTACTCACCCTTAAAAATTTTTAATCACACTAATGGAACACCCTGTATACAGGGTGTTTCAGCAGGAAAGGTAAGTATTCTGGGATGTGATTGTACAGCACTAGTACAGCAAAACAATTCATATAAACGTATATGTTTGAAGAATTCGTTTCAGAGATATACTTTTGTAATCTCCATTCTGAAAACTGACAAAGATAAATTAAACCCCACAATTTACCGGCCCATTGCTCTCACTAGCTGCGTATGCAAGCTCTTTGAGAGAATGATAAATCGTCGCCTAATGTGGTACTTGGAGCATAATAACAAGCTTTCCAATGATCAGCGTGGTTTTCGACAACACCGGTCAACTGTCGACCATCTTGTCTATTGTCCAGAATGCTTTCCTCCGCAATGAACACGTTCTCGCTGTGTTCTTCGATTTAGAGAAGGCCTATGATACCACCTGGAGATATGGTATAATACGCCAGCTTAATGACTGGGGCATTAGGGGCCACATGACCCATTTGATACCAAATGTCTTACGTGATCATTTCTTTCGTGTCTGTGTTAGTGTTCGTTTCTCAGAGCGTTGTTTAAAGGAGAACGGCGTACCTCAAGGGAGTGTGCTGAGCGTAACACTGTTTGCTATTGCAGTGAATAGTGTTATGAATTGTATCCACCCTCCTGTGGATGGTCTTTTATATGTTGGCGACTTGATGATTGTCTGTAACTCTGCGAATAACAACCTTGGAGCCCGGTAGATCCAGTTGAAGCTTAACGGTCTTGTTGACTGGTCACACCAGACTGGCTTTCGTTTTTCACCTACGAAGACAGTCTGTGTATACTGCCGTAAACGAAATTATTTTGTGGACCCAGATTTCTTTCTTGAAAACAGACAACTCCGTTCGTCGAGGAGGTACGATACCTTGGTCTCTTATTTGATACTAAGTTAAATTGGCGTAGTCATCTTCGCCAAAATAAGATTTCATGTACTAAAGCACTGAATTTGTTACGTGTTTTATGTCATTCCAATTGATGTACTGATCGTACAACTTTGTTGCGCCTTTATTGCGCACCCATTTTATCGAAACTTAATTATGGTTGTCCCGCATATTTCTCTGCACGATTTTATGCTTTACATACACTTGATAGCGTTCATCATGCTGGAATCCGACTCTCCAGTGGCGCGTATCGCACAAATCCAGTAGGGTAACACGCGCCAGCTGTAGCACGTGATGTATTAGGTTTTCTGGTTGGACATAATGTTCCCTTGCTTCCTTGGTCTGCACATTCACCTAATCTCTGCCGATTAAAGACGTCTGGTAAATGCTTGCACAGCGTTTCTCACTCAAGCAACCGCCCCTAGATACGGTTGATGAGCTGTGACATCGTGCTGAAGACGCATGGCTTGCTATAACCCAGGAGGAGATGCAAGGTCTCATCCTCTCTATGCTCCGTCGTGTTGCAGCCGTTCTGAACGCTCCTGGTTAGCCCATAGGCTACTGACATTTGGAAGTTCTTTTCAGTTGTCGCCACGTTGTCACGTATCGTGATCATTGCTACCTTACTTTACAGAATCTATCTGCCAAATTTGGGGTTGATATCTTCTTTCCTTCTATGTGTTGCATTTTTAATAGTGAGCAATGTATTTGAAATTACTTTTTTCTGAGGGTACAATACGTAACCACAGAATTGAGCAATTCAGTATTGAAGTGGAAATTCCCTCGAAGTCTCGATTCACCTACATATATGCGAAAGGTGCTTCTAGAATCGATGTATGTTTTGTACAAAAACAATTACAACAGCATGTTACAGACATGCTGTTGTAATCCTTAAAATTCTTAACATCCTTAAAATTGTAATGACCATGGTGGATTAATAGTTGAACTACAGTTTCCTGCTATAGAACATTTCTCCCTCTCGTATGTTTGGCACTGCAATTTTTAATTATTGCAAAATCAGGACTACAGAAATGTAATATATTTAACATGGGAACAAATTTTAAAACAAAGTAAAATTTTCAAATGTATAAAATGTTGGGTTTATGCATAAAAGAAAATTAATCTTAGAAACAAAACAATTTGCAAGACTACAAACCACCTTCCAAAGTGACAAATTCAATTATTGCTTTAAAATTCTTCACGAATACGTAACGCTATTTCAGCAAGGACAACCAGTCCTTTTGCAAATGAAACATACTTAAGCTGTGTTATTATCTTTGCGTAAACTTAAAAATACACCATTGGTAACTAGATGTAAATAAAAATATAATAATAATAATAATAATAATAATAATAATAATAATAATAATAATAAACCGTCTATACATCTCATTTGTAATGAGACATCAAGAGCGCAGCAAGCATACATATGCACAAACACACAGACATTAGAAATTTCCATGATATGATTCATATAACTACCATATTAGTACTCGTCATCTACTACAAATGTTTGCAATTTGTCCGATATTTTAAAGAATATAAAAACAGAGAGAATATTATGCATCATAAACAAAGAACATTTTTTCGGGGGTGGGGGTGCGGGGTGGAACCCAAAATACAAGAGTTACCCATCAGCGTCAATTGTTGTGACTTCGAAAATAATAAGCGGTCCATAGATGCAATAGTTACGGTGACTGGTGTCCAATACCATGAAATTTTAGCGGAAGTTTTCCGACCAGCTAATCAGGATACACCGGAATCTTGCGAGCAACAGGATGAAGCGACAACTACCATTGCTAGAGATACTATGCAGCTCCTGATAGGCATATTTAGAGAGACAGAGAGTGATTTAATAAAACTCAGATTTCAACTCTTCTTTCAACCATCGAGACATTTCCTGAAGAATATTAATGTTCCTAATGCCCCTCATATTCCCTAAGAAAAGTTTATGCATTAAACGCCGTGCTATCCAGTAACTAAAGGCAAACATTTGGACAAAATACAATTCACTGGGACCCGACACGTTGATCAATGTAATGAGAAACATACTTGAAAGAACGCGTCCTTGTAAGGACATAATTGGAGGTCATTTGCATGATACTATCTTCCATAGTTAGGCTACTAAAGTATGTAAAATATTGAATATTTTATTGCTCACAAATAAAATAATAGAAAAATGTTTTTTCAAGTTTTACATAGAAGCGCAACTTTTCAGCCACGCTTTACAATGAAATCTCATCCCATAAAGCTACCCTAATTCTCACTATCAACGATTGTTGCCAGAAGAGTGGACAGGAATCAAAATTTAGGACATTTAATTTTACTCTCGTAGTGGTAAAGGCATGTATATATAGGATGAAATGTTCGTCCCTCATAATGCCAATGAAGACATGAAGCGTAAACACATTCAAGGGGCAGTAAACACGTTTTCTTAAGTTATCAAACAATGCATCCATGTATGTTATGTGTGCTGTCAATGTGAGAACTGAATATGCATTATGTCAACGCATTTTCATTTAACAGACTGTGTCAATAACAAAACTTGTAACGTACACATATTGAGTGTTGCTTTGGGCGTATAATCATGCAAATATTATTGATGATATACATGTATCTGCATATCGACTCACATACATTTTTCTCAGTACTAAAGATCAATAATGGAAAACGGACACAGTTCCATGAAAGCAGTATTTCTATCCATTTCACATTAGGAGAAATAAGGTATGAGCAGACACCAATCTATATTATTAGGTAACATTTTCTTGTTGACCTTAAATTAACAACCTTCGCAGCGACTGGAGATAATGGTCATGAATGCATATACTTACGTTTGCACATACTATATTATCCTACACAGAAGCTCCTAAAATTCTGATTAATATCAAGAAATTGAAAGTAAACAGAACGGTTATTCTACCAGTAATACTTTACGGTTGCGAAAGTTGAAGTACGACCCTAGCAGATGAACAAAAATTACGTGTGTTTGAAACTAAAGTTTTGAGAAAGATATTTGGGCCGTAACGGGACGAGAGGACTGGGGAATGGACGAGACTGTATAATGAAGATCTTCACTGACTTTACGACTCATCATATGTTGTAAGAATAATGAAATTGCTACAACTGACGTGGGTAGGCCACGTAGCTCGGATGGGGGAAAAACGATTATATTCCATCGTGGTTGGTAAACCGGAGGGAAAGAGGTCGTTAGGAAGAGCGAGACGAGGTTGAGAGGACAATATTAGAAGGGATCTTCGAGAAGCAGGTGTTCGTGATGAAAACTGGCCTGATCTTGCCCAGGATAGAATCCAATGACGAACGTTTGCTACTACGGCGATGAACTTGCGAGTTCCGTTAGCCATAGAATAAGTAAGTAAGTAAGTATCCTACACAAAAGGCATGTCTTTAAGTTTAGCATTCTAATTTTACAAAAGCTTAAAATTGTTGAATTAAAGAAACTCTTGTAGATCTTAAAAACGATTACGAGAAAAATTAGAGTATGGATATTGATATGGGAATTTTATTATTTAATGGGTTGTTTTGTCACCTAGGTCAAAACTAAAAAAAGAATCCTTAAGAGAAAGTAGAAAATATAATGGAAAATGTCCCCAATTTTGTGTTTGGAAATTCTCACAAGCAAACATACTGATGGGGCAGAAAAAGTTACATTTTTTTCCCCCTGTGTCATGATTAGGATGACAAAATATGTGTGCATGCAAATTTTGACAATCCGAGTGTAATTGCTTTGGGAGAAATTAATGATACAATAGTCAGTAATAATAAAATTCATTTGAAAGACGGTAACTGCACTATGGCTTATGCCCCTCCCGAGCAATAATCAGATTCTTTTGTGGAGAGTGATATAAAAGTGTTGAAATACCATTATAATCTTAAATTGCTGAAAGAAATGGAAAGCGAATACATAGTAATGGATAGTGGGTGGAACGCTACGTTGTAAGAGGTATGTTCTTCAATGCCGCTGTCTTGTATCTCGATTGATTTCTTTAAATGGAAAGCTGAACGTATAATATGTCGTTCTGGGCTAGAATTTTACGAGATATACGTTTCTAATATTAGTTTTGCCGTAAATGTAATATTGTGAGAGACAAGGGTATGCGACTCTAGCATGAGGTAATGATACAATAGCCTGGAAACACCCATTCATTTTCGAAATAACGACGAAAATGAAATATACATGCATATAAGTTGTTCCTGAGTATTGTGCCTTAGATATGGATTTGTACGCATTTGGGTTTCTTTCCGTCGTTATTTAAAGGTGAAGTAAGTGTTTCCAGAATATTGTTTCATTAACCCATGCTAGCATCACATACCCTTATCTCTCACGATATTACATTTCAACAAAACTGACTTCAAAAACGTATTTCTCGTAAAATTCTTGCCCAAAAAATTCTCATAAAATTCTAATAATATATTACACAATCTCATTTTCATTTAAGAACTCAAATGAAAATTCAATATGGTGAACATCAAGATGGCGGCCATGAAAAATATACTCTCCACAAGATAGCACCTTCCAGTCAGTACCCATTACTATGTTATTGCTTTCCATTTCTTTCAGCACTATGAAAATGTAATCGTATTTCAACACGTTTATATCACTTTCTACAGACAAAAATCTGACTATTGAATCATGAATTTTTCGTAAACCACATGCACTTGGGTTGTTTATTTTTTGCATGCGCACATATTTTGACATCCTAATCTTGACGCAGAAGATAAATATAGTAACATTTTTTTCTGCCTCATCATTATATTTGCTTGTCAGTCTTCGATTATTCAAATCTATCAACGCAACACTCGACAAGTTATCTGCCATGAATGAGGCAGTTGTACATCCTCCAAGACTATTTACCTCGGAGAACAGTTTCTTCAGCTAAGGTTATCAAACTTGAGAAAGAACGACCCTATGGAGAACATCAGTGCTTTAAGTACAACAACTGATAGCGAGCTCACACCTAAAGTATTCATGACAACGGGATGAGCATTCAAACCCCTGCAACGCCAGGCCAGGAACCAAAGAAATGGAAGATGTCAACGTTAGTAAGTGAATTTTAAAAGCTACAATTAAGTGTAAAGAAATTCTCGAGTTCTGACAAAACTCTGAACTATTGCACGAAAGTGAAGGAAAGCGATATTAGTGATACTACCCCATTTCCTGAAATTTTACGTTGCCTACAAAAGTTCTGTCAGCTTCGTGCAGATTTGCTTACAAAAGATTACTTACATTTACGCACACACTCATTTTCTAGAGTTTACAGACCACGTGGTAGGAGAAGGAGACGGTAGTTGTACATTAAACTAAAGCATTTAATTAACTAATTTAAATTAACATTTTAGAAGGTTATACAGCAAATGATAGAAGAATATGATAATACATACAATTGCAGCATAGATCTAATTTTACTAGTGGTGAAAGAAATAATTAACTTCTTTTGTTTAAAAAAATCTAAAATGTTAGTTACAGAATATTTTCCTCGGTCTTCTTTTAACGAAAGATTTTCACTTACTAACGCTGAAACAAATAAGTAGTCCCTTTAACGGTCTTTCTAAAAATATAAATGTTATACACGACGAAATATTTCCGTCTTCCCTTCTGGCAATGAAAGAAATTTTCTTAGTACTGGGGAAAGGAATAAGTATGTCAAACAGTACTCTTTAAAAATATAAAGATTTCACTCGCATAACGGTTTTCTTTTAATTTAGATCATAACATTATTTTCGAATAACGGCAGAGAAAGTAGATACTTTGTAATTTCCTAGGAATTTCAGGCCCGTAGGGCATAGCGGTCAATGAATTTAAGGAGGTCAGTGATCGAGGGTAATGACCAAAAGGAGATCAGTAACCTCTCTTAGAGGTTGTTGCTATAATGACGTATACCAGAAGGTATTGATCTAAATGAGGCTTTTGATATGGAGAGAAAATAAAATTGCATTTTTATTACGTGAAAGAGACAGAGAGAGAGAGAAGGAATTGACCTTACGTAGAGGTTATTGACCTGGAGAAAAGCTCAACGTTTCTTGAACGTTTTGTATACGTTTATTACATGATTTTATAGGATGGAATTTTGTTTTAGATGGTGCCCATGATTTCCCAGTAGTTTAGACCATGATTTTTTTTGTAGACGTGTAGATCTAACCTAACTTTATGATTGTATGAATACGAAAGATTTGAAAAATGAAGACCTAACTATTGTTTTAGATTTTTCCCTGCAGAGATAGTAGTATTTGGAAGCAATACTGTATTTTTCGGATACTTTTTCGATAGCTTGTTTAGCTGAACAAAAGGGATTTTAAAGCCCTTTAAAGGTAGGAAAGATATTTTCTTTCACATCTTTTGTTTCTTTAAACAATTTTAGCTATGAGATGATGGAAGCTAATTATTATAATATTAGTGGAACACGTAGTAGATTATTATATGTAAATTAAATTTTGAAATTTGATGAATAATTATTAATTTATTATTATTCTTTTAAATGGTATGGTATCACCATTATTGCCGTTGTCCCGACCAAGCATGTATTACGCCTACCCGTGGAAGAAACGCACGCGTTGCCGGACCGTACGCGAGTTACTATTGTTAGACACTGCACACATTCCAATGTTGGACAGCGAACGCATTACCGCTGCCGGACCGCTGTTACCGGAACCGTTGCTGGACCACTGTTTACGTTGACATTAACGCACAGCGCGTTGGGGCAAAGCCGGTTGTTATAAACCATCTTGTAGCAAAGACTGATGATCCTAACGCAGTTGTCCCACCCCTCTCAACGCTTACACACACTTGTTTCCGTACATCTCTTAACGTGTATTTGTTGATGTCACCTTTAGTGATGAACGTATTACACTTAGAACTTAAAAGCAAAGTTCTATGGGATCATCATTTTCACAAAGCACACCTTTCGAATGACCAGGCTGGAGAAGTCTACTTGCTGAACTGTTTTTGTGTCTCGAATTTTTATGCTCCAGAGTCACAATCTGCGCATGCCCAATTTTTATTCTATTTCCAGGAAGCTCTACAAGGTTCATTCCCCTTTTATTTTTGTTTACGAACATGCTAGAGTATGAACTTTCCTTACACGTCCATTGACCTTTTATTTTCGTCTAAGAACATGCTAGAAAATGAACTTTCATTACACGTCTATTCGCCTTTTCTTTTTGTCTTTTAACATGCTAAAGCATAAACCTTCTAGAACTTCGATACAAAGTAGGATTGGTTTCTTGAACATTCTACGAAGTAGGTCATCAACTTGCTATATATTGTTTGTCCTCGGTTCTGTTATAACAATGGCAGTGAACACTAGTACTTCAGCTATAGTAAGTCAGAAGTCCTCTTGTGGATGCAGTTCGAAATGAGTAGATCAACCGTGTATACTAAAATGCATTTCTAATTGGGACACAAATGAAATCCTTATATGTTCTTCATGCAAATATTGGAAGAAAGAGAGAAGTGAACATCTAATTTCTAATTTCTCTAATTTCTGCATGTCCGTTAAGTGAAGAAACTCGTCTACAATTTTTAAATGATATTGTTTATCGAGTATGAGTAAATCGAAAGAATATAAAATAAATATTTAAGTTATATGTAAATACTCATCCTGGATCAAACCATTTACAAGTAAACTTTGAATATATTCTTCGATATCTACTGGGAAGCAGAATAGTGTACTCCGCGAAGAACGTCTAATAAAGGACAGATTTGGTTCTTCTGAGTAGGTGATTCGACTAAGTGTAAAACGGGTAATATAATTTCACAGTGACATGAGTAATGTCAATATTGTATGATGACACCTGGTCGTCAGACAGTATACCTATGCTCTAGAAGAAATTAAACGTGCTACAAGAACATTAGAACATTAACAGACTTTAAATTTACTTGTTCTACATCATCAGGAGTGAAAAACCCTTAAGTGGAAATGAATGTTTTCACTAGAGAAAACACTGAATCTTTAAGTGATTCTTTACAAAATTCTGACAATAGTTAGGAAACTAAAGTTACATTTTCTGAAAGTGGTGAAATAATTAACTGAATGTAAAAGTGAGTCTACAGTGATTATGAAAGATTCTTATGAAGTAAATGAAAGTGTTCATGAAACTGTTTCTTGCAAAATTGATGGTAAATCGGTTGTTTTGTATTTTCAGTGCTGGAATAATAGTATTAAGAAATAATGTGTTTCGTAGGCTATAGATAATTTAAGTAATATTGAAAGATTTTTCTTGTGTACAGCATGCTTTTTAATATTCCAAATCAGCACATGTTTGTCTAAGCTGGAACTTCAATGAAGACAAGCGTGGTGATTTTTGAATGATCGTACTTGAAATGCAGTGTTTAAACCAAGAAACTTTGTACATATTTATAATGAATATTTACAGAAACACGAAATTTCTGGTGTAGTGATTTTTGAAAGTCGATTACGGAAATTACTTCAGAGAATGGTGGAAAACGTAAGAGAGAAACTTATTTCAAAAGATATTTTCCGGTCCTGGTTAAGTGAATATCTGAAAATAGAGAAATATGGCAGAGTGTATATTTCAGTGGAGTGTATATTTCAGACTTGCACTTTAGAAACACTGAAAACTTATTTTAAAGTAAATCCGGTCAAGTGTAGTAGTTGCACTTTAAATTTTGTTCATGAATGCTTATATAAGCGGAGCACAGGATATCCAAACATTATGCGAATCAAGAAAACGATCATAAAAATTTGTGGAATATTACGAGATTTATAAGAAAGATGGTCATTCTACTATTTCAATGAACACACGTTTCAAAACATGTAAATTACTTATTCGTGACACGAAATTTGTTGTATAGTTAATTTCCATAACTATTGAAGAACATTGTTCTGTAGTTAAAAGTATAATTGATTCACCAGAATATATTATAGATATGCAAGGTTTTCAAATTTCAACTCATGAGTTTATTAGACGTGAATTTTATATTATTTTAAGTGATGTTAGTGTAATGTCACATGTTATGATTACACTACCACGTGAAATGCCTGAATTAGGAAAGAGTATCAAAAGCAATGTTTATGGTTAACTGCAAACTTTCACGGATTTAAAGAGGATATTTCAAATTGATACATTATCACTCTTATTCGAAGAATAGTTGATCATCTATCTGAAGTTGATGTAGTATTCTTTTGTAAAGAAAAGATAAATTGGATTCCTAAGTTCTTTCAATTGAGAAATGTAAAATACATGGATGATGAATCTTGCCATTCACTGGAAACAATGAATTTTAATATTGATGTAAAAGGTTGTACTTACCATGATCATAAACAAGTGAACGCTTGTGTACTGAGAAATTGTTATCAACTTCAATAATGAAAAACGCTACAATCTTTGAATGCAGTATCAGATAAAATGAAAGTGTAAATTAGATTTCCACCTGTATTACTTTTCCAAAGTGAAAAATAAAAAAATAATGAATAGCCCTTTTATTTTTAATTACTCAAAAATGAAAATATTCTATAATAGAAATAAAAATACCCTAGTTTTATTAAAATTAAAATATCAGTTTTAGTTAATAATAAAAACGCAATGTGTTTATAGAAAAATATACTTTGAAAACTAAAGTTAAGATTTTAATTAAATAATAATACAATGAGAATTTAAATAAAAAGTTTTCTTGAAAAAGATGATACTTTTATTTATAAAGCATACGTTGAAAATTTTAAACCGATATTTTGTTTTATAAAATCAAGCTTGGAAAATTAAAATCATATTTTTCTTTAAAAATCATACTTTCATTTATATAAAATATATTTTGTAAATGAACATAATACTATTATTAGAAAATGATTTCCTTCCATTAAAAACCCACATTTTTTGAAACAAATTCGCAGTTAACTTCTAAATTTGTACATTCGAAAAGATAGTTTCTCAGTTTATTTCAATTTTCTACTTTTAAAAGTTAAAACTGATATATCGTTTTACAAAATATATTTTGAATTTTCTATAATATCATAGTTTTATTTATTTTAGAACGTATACCTTGAAAACTTAAAATTTATATCCCGATTTACAAAATCATACATTTCAATAAATAAATTTTTAGCTTTATATATATTATCATATTTTTATACTAGAAAGTATGCGTTGAAAATATAAATTTTATATTCTGCTTTACAAAATCATAGTATGGAAAAGTAAATTCACAGTGTTGTTTATAAAATTATAGTTTTATTTAGAAAGTAAACTTAGAACGTTAAAATTAATATTAAATTTTACAAAGTCATAGTTGTATTGGAAAGCATGGCTTTTAAATAAAACTTACTGTTTCTAAAACAGAAGTTGTATTTTCACATTTGAAAGCCTTGATTTTAGATGAAAAGTATACATCTTTTTTCATGCTTAGTAATATGATATGACATTAGTATGTTGAACTTATCTTAAACTACATAGAACAAACATAAGATAATTTATAAAAGAATGGACATTTCCGTTTTCCCCGTCCTTATATATTTTACAATTTGCTTGTGTACATCAGATTAAGTAATATATAATGTTTTTGAAATTTCAGTGCAAAGGTTTTTCGTTACGTAGAAATATAGCATGAAATACTGAGAATTCAATCTCCTACGTCATAGAACGGAAATCATCCCCTGATTGGTTTGACGTCATCAATCTGTACTATTTCCTAAGCTATATGCTTCTCCCTATGTTAAGTTCTTTATTCAGAAGTTTGAAGACGAAAAAACAAAAAAGAGAAACAACATTTACATCATCACTTAAAGAAATAATGAATGTACAAATCTGGAGAACACACTTCAACAAGTTAAAACACCAAACATGTTTTTAATAAAAAAAATTGTTAGAAAAAATGGCAGGGCAGTCTAACTTGTAGTGCTCTTCTTATCGCTTGTTTGTAACGCTTTTGATGTCTTGACAATTTGGCGCATTTGGCTGGCGCATGCAACTTTTATGTTTTTATAATTTCACCTAAGGCTCTTCGAATCCTATCAAAGCCCGTGTTTTACTTTACTTCACGAAACGCAAGAGTAACTTCAATATAAAATTTCGATTTACGTTTTTGTTTCTTACATGCTTTTATTTTTATTTTTTACAATGACATGTTAGAACTATTCAATATATTAACGGGCTACAAGTAGTACGTTAAATTGTTAACAGATGGCAGTAAGGAGCACTATTAATTCATGTGCTTTTAAATTCTTGAAAAATGCTTCATTAGCATTCATTAAAAAGTATACGATTGTCGAAAGTAAAAACTCGCATTTGTTTTACAGAAGAAAAATAGGTAATTCTTTTAAAATACAAGAGTTCTAAAGAGCATTTTTAGAAGATATCTTATGATTTAATCACGAAAAAGGAGCTGCTATAAATTAGTGTTGAAGCTACCAAAATATATCAATATCTTAAAAAAGTATTAAGAGTAAAAATCAATTTTAAATGAATAAAACGACCAAAATGACTTGTTAAGGAATACAGAAACGCTATTCACCACTTATACTATTTCTTTCAATTCATTTTTGCAATCTCTTTAAACAATACTAACGAATCAAATACCAACTGTATGTTAATGACAAGCAGCAGGCAGAGGGATGACGTCATAACATGGCGGAGCTCGGTTAAGCGCAAGGCTCAGACTCTTTTCAAGCAAGTCTTTATAACTCTTCATAAATGCACCACAGAAAGAGAAGAGAGTATTGTCCGTAGTCTACTTTAACAGAAGAACTTTTTATTACAATAAACAAATACTACCGGAAATTGTGTATGATATTACTTTTCCTCAATACAGAAACATAATAGATATCCATTAGAATAATGAAAAGTTTATATAAAAAACAAAAATAAATTTAATTCATATTATAACTTTGTTTCATTGTTGTTTCTAATAATCGACCCGCACAAGCACACGCACATACCTCTACACTTTGTTTAGGCGATCGCAAATAATTTGAATGTCTTCTCCATTATCATTTTCACTGTTTTCTCGTTCACTAAAGTTAATGATATTGAAAAGTAAATCACTGTCACCTCTTTTAGATTTCCTGTCTTAGTAATGGAATCTATTCCGTATCCTTCGATCAAAGGGACAATAAGATAATCTGAGTAATTATCAAATAAGGAGGAAAAAATTATATTTTCCATTCTTTTCTTCTTATTCATCCACTACCGGTTAAGTGGAAGAGTATTCGAAATCATTCTAGTGTTCTTAATTTTCTATTATGTAAGAGGTATTACTAGTAGTAATAATACTAGTTATTATAGTACTACTCAATATTTCCACTTTCCTTCTTTTTAAATTAGAGTAGCTAATTCGTTTCTATTGCTTTCTCTATCTTATAACTACTGTCTGCTCCTAAATATGTTGTACTAAATATTTACTTTTATATAGATTTGATAAATGTGATACATATCCTTCAATCCATTCCTTCATATGGTTAGGAAGAAGCTTGTTAAGTAAAAATATTGTTTCTGAAAAAAGATAAAGATAAAAATAACACTTTTAAAATAAATAAATAATTATTGTTAACATTACTATTATTGTACAAAATAAAGTTAATATTTTCGTACACATTTTCTTTTAAGTACAATAATAGTAACAATAAAAGGTAAAAGGATAGTGTTTCTACTAGACCTCAACTGGGTAGAATAATTTGTAGAAACTTAGTTTTACAATCTGTTAAAGAAATTATTTGAATTACACCTTGAAAAAATAAAAGACGCTAATTCTACATTTGAAAACTAAGATCTTAAAACGTGAAAGTATGATGTAAAAAGAATAATAAAACATCATTAAGCGCATTGAAAAATTTACATGTTATTTAAGCTAGTTAGAACTTCTTACTTAATTTCGTTCACATCATTCACGCTGTAATCACGTGTGTTTTATATATGATAGAGAGAACGTTAGTTAGGGTTTCCTTATATAAAGTATAATTCTGTTAGTCGTACATAAAATAATCGACTTAAGTTTTTTAGCTCGAATTTCGACTAACGCATGTGTTATTTTTAGGGATGCCAAACCTTAAAGTAGACATAGTAGGTTTATTTCATTTAGGTTTTAGAGTAAGTAGAATGTTTGTATCAATTTCAAACTCCTTATTAATTTCCATAAGCAGATTGATTTAATTTGATTTGTACTAATCTTATATATCTAATTCAAAATAATAATTATTTTCTTTTTTCTGATCATGATGAAACACATATATCTCATAAAGTATACAATAACTTTGAGACTTTACTACCTTTCTATTTATTTTTCATGTTTTAAGGAAGATATGCATACTTACTTCGATATACAATATTCATACTTAGCCTAAATACATTCATGAATTTAGTTTTACATATAATGAACTAATTGTAAACTCTCTTCAGATGAAAGGTTGGCCTCCCGTCTGGATTTGCATATACATCCTTTCCAATTAGTTTAGCAGTTAAATTTTCCACTTTACTAAAAATAAGGAACGTAAACAATATTCAACAGTATCAATATTCTTATTAAAATGTTCATGTCTTAATAAATAACTAGTATTAATCAATAAAATTAGTAGTATCTATTAAAAGTTTTAACGTGTGTCTTACTATTACCTGAGTAGCACTTAGAGAATGAATAACAGAGATGTATTCCACGAATACGTATTTTATTGAAACATATTTAGCAAACTAACAGACCATCATATTTCCAATTTTTATTAGCCTTCTAAATTCACTCCTTTTGAATTTTATTGTTTACACATGATAACGAAATGGTAGTTGAAGGAGAAAAATATTTAATTGGAATACTTTCTTAATGTAGCTGTTTCTTATCACTTTCCCTGAAATAATCGTAATTAAAATATTCTTTTCTTTCACACTTTTTTTCAATTTACTATGAGATAAGATTGAAGATGGAGCTTCATTCTCACCTTCCTTTTTTCTGCTCTAATAATTGAATCAGTAGCGAAAGTTGATAACAATTCTATACTTGTTGATATCGGAGTAAAATTGGGATGTGACTCATTAAACATAATGTCACCTTTACTTTCAGAAAAACAATAATTACCATCCCTGATAAAATAAATTCTTCCTCTTGATTTGAGATATCCGACAAAGGTTCTTGCTTTATTTTCTATACCATTTTATAAAAATGCATGTTAAGAGGCAGAGGGGGACCAATTATTTCAGATAAATGTGTAAAGAGAATTTAACTAACTTTATCTGTCATAGCTAACAAGAGAACTGGAGAATACAAATTTTAGTTTTCATTTTCACCGTATGACCTACTGTGCTGGAAGGACATCTGTGAGGAACTGTCGCGCCCCTTCCAAGGGACGCGACCCACCTATTAACCACCCTCTCGGGTCTCCTCCCAGCTCTCATCTACCCTCACCTGGACACACAGGTATTCATAACAATCCTTGCAAATAAATGCAAATAAGGAAAGCATGAGAATTCAATTGTAATATTGATTATTGTATTTTATTGCTAAAGGAATCTATTTTCATATTGTACTGGCGATTGAACGAAGCAACAAATCTTTCATAATTTGGTGTTTGATAGAAAAGTTCAGAGAAGATAACAAACAAGGACAAGAGTACATCAACCAGGACCTCAGCGGACTTCGGTCACACGCGCAAGCAAATTTCTTCATAGAAACTAAGAAATCACGCGCTGCGGCCTTGCACAAACCAGTTATAACAACTTTGTGCAAGCCCGTACGCACGTATACCACACATGTTGCAAAACGTGAGCTATTGGTAAAAGAGAATTATTATATACTTAGCACCCGGGCTTGGCTCTTCACTTCCAGTATAAGTGGCATCCAAGATACACTACCTGCAAGTCCGTGGGTTGTTACGCTGTTGCTTTGTTACTTTGTTACATTATTACATTGTTACTCTGTTTCAGTTAGTCTGTCCGGCTGTCCGTTTGCCTTGCTGTTCGTTTATCCAGCATTTCGTCTGTCTTTTAACGTAACAGCACTTGTCTTGATACTAGCGAGAATCTAGAGACGAGCTTTCTATTGTAAGCTATTGGCTGCTAATTCTTAACACAAACCTAATTCGAACTGAAAGCGCTCGCTCTCTATATTACCAAGAGCTCACAACTTTCATCTCAACTTCTTGTAAATAGTGTTACTGTGCATCTGTGAACTGGGGGAACTTAGTGGTGTCAATAAACGTATGTGCTACAAAATTACTTGCTGTCGACTGCTTCTTTTTACAAGCTTAGATACCAGGGACGTTCTCTCCTAGGTCTACGCGGATGCTGAAACTGCGACCGTCAAATAGCCTCCGAAGATTGACCGCCGAAGCCCGCCTGCTACACCAGTATTCTGCTATATCAGGCGAGCTTTGATCCGCTACACTACTTTAGAAAACGGAAAATTTAAAATAAACGAAACATATCAGAACCTGCTGAACAAAGACCCGTTATAAGGTAACATAATTTTCAAGTAAAGACAAATATATTCACCAAATTTATAATAACTCATTAAGATAATCATTATTTCATCGATTATTCAGTATTCATTAAAGCATAAGTTTTTCAAAAGTTGAAAAAATATCTTTAAACATTTTATTTAAAAATTTATTTAATAAGTGATATCTTCTTTAATATAGTTTTAATTAGTAATAGCTTTTACTTTATTTTCCGCTTCAAGTAATTTATCTTGCACTAGTCCCTCCTTTTCTAAATGTAATTCACATAGAAATAATGAAATCGCTCGATATTACTAAATTCTTCATGTTTTAATAAAAACTTTTATACATTTGAAGAAAGTTAATGGGATGCATCATTACTTGTCAAGTAGGACTCCTTAATTGAAATTGTTTAACTATACTTATGTTAATACACTCATGATAGTGATCATAAGAAAAATTCTAGAGATATAAAGGACACAATAATGTTATAATTTTATTATATTACAAATTTTCAGTAACTTCAATACTACATGTTCATCAATTTTAGTCTTCACGCACGGAAAATGGCTTAATCTCATTTGATAGTATTCTTCATTTTCACTTTGATGATTCAATGTAATACTTTACACTAAATATTCTTTCAACAGTAGAATGAAAGTTAATTCATCCTCTAAACATGATGATGCACTATAGGAAACATTACCTCGAAGTTGAAAATCTTATATTCAAACAATAGCTGGTTAAATGTGTTAAGAGTAACGACTAATGGAATTATACTTTATATAAGGAAGCACTAACTAACCTTCAGTCTATCATAGATAGAACACAAGTGATTACACAATGAATATTGTGAATGAAATTAAGCTGGAAGCTCTAACTATTTTAAATAGAAATGTTGATTCTTCAATACCTTTAACAACATTTAATTATTGTTTTTACATCATACTTTCATTATATTAAATCTTAGTTTTCAAATTAATAATTAGTGTCTTTATTTATTCTTTCAAGGTAAAATTAAAAAAACTTAAACAGTTTGTAAAACTAGGTTACTATAAATTGAAACGGCAGTTTGAAGAAATCAATAAACGCCAAAAATGTGAAAATCTCTTTTATGCCGGATTTTATATTTGGAAGGGGTGGCGCATATATACAATGCACAAATAAAGCAAAAAATATTACTAAAGCCCTCAAAAATTGGTGCGAAATAGAGATAGGCCAAATAGCGTAGCAGCTATTTTTCACTGCTACATGGGATAATTTCCTATGACTGCTACAACCGATGAAAAATAACAGTTACTGGCTTAACTGCTATCTTTCTCCTAAGCTTGTTGATGGTAAAACGCATTTTTCCTGCTTTTGAAACAAACAGAACAGCTGGGAGAACGGAACAAAATGGCAGAGAACTGTCTACTGATAGGACAACCATGACGTGTCAACGCTACGTACTTACTATCGTCTGTTACCCATGTACGAAATTGATATTAAGAGCTCTCAGAAAGCACTGGTTGGTAGTTGGCTACGTGGAGTTATGGATAAGACGTTGGTGTTGTAATGCAGTGGTCCTGAGTTCGATGCTAATTCATCGGAAGTTTTATTTATAAAAGCTTTATATTTTATTTCCATTTTAAACAGGTTATTTTCAATTGTTATTGTTGAATTTATTTTATAACTTTACTTTCATTTAATGTAGTTTATAATCTTTTATTGTCA
Source organism: Lepisma saccharinum (assembly GCA_022664845.1). Classification (NCBI taxonomy): domain Eukaryota; kingdom Metazoa; phylum Arthropoda; class Insecta; order Zygentoma; family Lepismatidae; genus Lepisma; species Lepisma saccharinum. The sequence continues at coordinate 105,672 of JAGDQP010001373.1, read as the reverse complement.
TTCTGTTGTCTAATTCAGATTAAATAAAATTGTGAAAAAGATGGTTAAGGCCTTGGACTTGTGATTCAGTAGTCCCGGGTGCGGTACTCCTTCACCTAAAGTTTTTTTAATTTTAAGAAAGACTTCTTTTTACTTTCCACTTTCGAAGGAAAGCTCTGCTTTTGCGATTAGACTTTTTCTTCCTTTGAGGCAGTGAAAACAGTACGCACATTAAACAGTCCATAAAATTCACATACATAGTTTAGAAAAAATAAACCAAGTAAAAATCGAAATTCAGCTCAATTTATACCCGCTGATCATAAGGTTGAAGAAAAGAACGATAGCCAGTTATAGAATGATTAAATTGGCCTTGGAAATATTAGTCAGTTTGAAGAAGGAAACAAGGCCAGTGACGTCTCAAAAAAAAGTCTTATTTTGGAATGTCAGAGGAAACACAATTCAGTCGCGTGTGCAACAAAAGAAAACACCGTTCATGACATTACCTAACTTCCAAATGCCCTTGGTCACTAATTTTATTAAATTTCCTAATGCATTTATATATATGGACACGAAATGTGACCGCAGCCATTTTTTATGGGGTCAACATAGCGACTTGAAGCTTTCGAAATAATATTTTTGTCGAGATTTTTCAAATGATATATTAATTGGCCCCCTTTGCCATTTCAAAATTTTCAAATTGACCCCCGTACCCCTATTTGATGTGTCTGGGGTGGAACTTTTATAGTTCAAAATTCAATCCCCTCAAGGTAATGAAGGATGCATTTTTGCATTTGTTCATATTCGTAGTCGTTTCGAAGATACACGGTGTGCAACGGACTTTATGGATATCTTGTATATATATATATATATATATATATATATATATATATGAAAAGAGAAAAGATTTTTCTTTGAAAAAGACAAAGAAAATCACATCATGATTCGATCTTGGGTTCTCCGTATTAGTTTTCCGTCATGCTACCAATCCACTAAATTTATAATTGGAAACTATCTGCTTGTTAGTCTCATTCACGGTGAAGGAGTAATGCGCCTGTGCCAGAATGATTCCACGGTAATAGGAGTTCCTCATTTGAGACACTACTACAGGGCACTTGTGACTAGCGACCGGAGGAGCGTATTGTGAAAACCCGAGTT